>PVLD010000579.1:233533-268874 GCA_004027595.1 Dinomys branickii | reverse complement strand
TGAGAGGATTAATTGTCTGACTAAATTTGCATGTCTGTATATGGGTTCATATATTTACACTTCGAAGATATCAATGGATAAAGCAATAACCACTGTTGAGACCATGTCACCTTGTCTATAGATTAGTTGTGATTGTACTATTTTTTATGCTAATTGGTGTCTGTTTGTTAATATGTTTTTGTACTTTTATTTTTTTTAAATAAAAAAAAAAGATTGACACTCAAAACACGGCAGAAGTCTCACTCAACTGAGGCGCGACGACTGCCAGCGGGGAGGACTGGCGGCACCTTTTCTGCAAGGTGCTTCTGGCTTCTCATACAAAGTTCTCAAGTGGTTCCACCTCAGAAGTTTCACGTCTGCATAATTAACTGGCCTTTTCACAGATTTCTAGTATTCACTTACTGCAAGACAAAGAGGTGCAGTCTACAAGGACTAGACAGTTTTTCTAGCATTTGCTACTTTTATCACAGCTTCAAAAATATTGGAGTTAAATTTCAGCGTCTTAATAATCTCCAGAGGAAGACTGAATTTATCTGTCCAAGAATGTAAGGAGAGAGGCAATAGCAAGAAATTAGAAAAGCAAAGGGAGAAAACGAAAAATTATGTCAGTCGGGTGGATTTTACCACCTAAATTTTTCTTTTACGTTTAGAAATGGCAGACTGACAATTCAACTTAAAATTGAGAGAACCAATCTAGACCATGAAGTTTTATTCCATTTTAACATTGTTTGCCAAATCATTGAAACTATTGACATTGCTGGAGCATCCCCTCCTCCCAAGCCTTGTTAGGCACAAATACTCCTGTAAGATTGTAGGACCCGGTAACCTCACCCTCCGAGTGTGTCTACAACCAGCAACACGTGGATGGTGCCGACGTCTCCCGCTAGGTGGAGCACTGGCCTGGACCCCTCCAACCTTAGTTATAGTGGCCTTGAGAGAGCTTTTATAGCAAACTACAGGGCGCACTTCCCTAGGCCACCCTGAGTGAGCAGGATTCCCTGGAGCTCTCTCCTCAAAGCAAAGTCTTTCAGAGAAGTTTACCTTTTATATCTTTCAGCTTGTGACTGGTGGGGTCTGTCCATTTCCTGAGATGCCCTGCAGACATCTTTCCAACTGTCCTAGTTCAAAAGATGTGGCCTCTTTTCAGAGGCCTTAACATTTTTGCCAACCACACTCTCCTTGATCCCAATTTCATATGCACGTTCTTTCTGTTCAGGCTGCATAATTGTCATATCATTTTGTACACTTTTTTCTCTTGATTCTCATTATAAATCTGGCTGAAAGCAGACAACAGTACTTTGAAAGTTGGGCTGCTTTTCTTCACCAGATAAAGTAGTCCACCACCTTTAGATTTCTTACACAAAATCTCAGGACAGGAACGAAAGGTAAACAAATTCTTTGCCGTATAAAACGTGCCTGGCCTCTAGTTCAGTTTCCAGTACAGTATTCATCCCTAACTGAAATGTCATGAGCCAGACCTTTACAGTCTTTATTCCATTAGCATTTGGATTTTCTGAACTCAGAACATAATCATTCATCAAGCATTGCTCAAAATAATCTAGGGCATCTCTACCCCACATCTCTAGACCTTTCAGGCTGCTTTTGTAAAACACTTTTCAAGGCTTCTGAACAACAGTGGTGTAGTCACACAATCACACTTTCTACCAGTTTTCCATGTGCATCACTTTTCTACCCCTGGCACAAAATATTTAACACTTGTAATTTAAGGAGAAGTTTATTTTGGCTCACGGTTTCAGGAAGTTTAGTTCATGGCTAGCTGGCTCCAAGATAGAAGCAGGATGGTTGAAAGACATCACAGAGAAAAGCTCTTCAACCTATGATGTCCAGGAAAGAAACACAGAAGGAAGAGCCAGAAATAAGAGAGTTCCTTCCCAGTCGCACACCCCAGTGACCCATCTCTATTGATCAGGGCCTATCTCTTGGCAGCATATCCAGCTAAGAGTGGATTGATCCCCTGATGAACATAGTATTCTGAGAAGTACATCACCTTCCAGAGTCTCATGTCTGAACATGTGAAATATGTGGGAGACGTGTTGTATCTAATTATAACAAATATAGTATTATGATAGCAGCACTGCAGAAGGCCAAGTCATGAAGACTGTAGGTTAGAGAACAGACCAGGCAAAATAAAAAATAACCAAATCTGAGGATAAAGCTCATTGTGCATGCCTTAGGTACAATCTCTAGTATAAAAGAAAGAAAAAAGAGAGAGAGAGGAAGAAAGAGGAAAGAAAAGAAGGAAGGAAGACACTCTTGTGATTGCATAACTAGGTGGGTGTTGTATTTGGGGTTTAAAAAGGGAAACAACACAAAAGAGGACACTTAATTATAAGATGATTTTATAACAGCCACCCAAAGTATTATATACAAAAGGAGTGCAGGAAATGTGTCCACACACTAAACACCAAAGAACCCAGCTGAGGGCATGGATCCGATGGCAATGTTGTATGAGTCCAGCTGAGGACCTAGAGCCAATAACGATGCCTTCAACATATCCAACTAGAGGCCTAGAGCCCATGATAATATCTCATGCAGGCCTGTTTCACGAATCTGCACTGGGAAAGCCCAAAGGTCAGTGGTGGAATCTAGAAAGTCTGTGGCAGCAGGACGAAGGCTCTGTGCTAGCAGGTGAGGGATCTGCACTCGAGCCAGGAAGCAATGCTCAAAGTAAGAACCAGAGCTCCCCTGAGAAGTACCACAGCTATCCTTAGCAACATTGAGGTCTGAGCTCCCCTGATGTTGAGAGTAGCCGAGTCCATGTCAGGAAAGCGAGTGTAACAAACTTCTCTAGGAGAGATAGCAGTGCCCCACCTTCCCCTCTGGAACCAGGAAGTGATGCTCAAAGTGAGGACCAGAGTTCCCCCAAAGTGAACTGTGGCCATTCTCAGCAACAATAAGGTCTCAAGTACTTTCAGTGATGAGAACAAGAGCTCATCAGGAAAGCCAGCATGACAACCTCCTCCAGTAAAACCAACAGCTCCCCAGAGATTCCAATAGGGTGCCTTTTTCTTCTCCAGTTCTGCCTCTTATGTTGCCAGCAACAGTACTCAGTTCGGCCTCCCACACCCCGCACCACACTGGGTCAATTCAGCTGGGTGTTACAAGTTGACTCTCAATTGTCAAGCCATCACAGTGAGTTTACTTAATTAATCATTTAATTAATTATTTTAAAATGCATTAGTTAAAAATCAGTCTCATCCACATCTGAATTCACCAGATTCTAAGGTTTTGTGACACAATATGATAGGTTAGAGCATAAGAAAAGTTCAGTTTACCTGCTGGCTTTATGATCTTATGGAACAACAGCAGGGAGAGGGATACTAGGGCTAGGGAATGACATGCAATAGAGACTGATAATCAGGAAAGTCCTGTCTGAGGAATGGAGACATTGGATGTGGAGGAAGAGCACTACCCAGCCGCAGGAGTGATCACATACCATGGTCCTAGGTACGGAGTAAAGATACCTTGTTCTAAAACGAAGAGAAGAACCTAGGGCTGTTTCACATCAAGGGCTGCTGGAACCTCCGTAGGACATTCAGAAAAGAGAGAGTGTACCTAAGTAAGTACGCTGCATTGACAAGAGCACTTCCACTTTTATGCAGTGTACATTGGTGCAAACACTTTAATAAACACATTGGCAGTATCTATTAAAGTGGAATATTGCAAACTTTCTAAGACCTACATATTATTTCCAGAAATGCCTGATGATATGAACTAGAGTGTGAAGTAGGAGTATTCACAGCAGCCTTGTTTGTAATAGTCCAAACTGGAAACTATCCAAACACCTATCAAAAGTAGAATGGATATGTATATTTTAGTATAGTCATACAATGACTAATATTGTGCAATTTAAAACATAGCTAGAAATTATTTGACACTTTCTAATCTAAAGGTGGGATCCATGTGACCTTGCTTTGATTCTAGTTGAGTTGGTGCCAGTTCTGATCACTAGCTTTTGATAGAAATGATGATCAGAATCTTCGCCATAGAAGAGCATGTCTTTCTGCCTAATTATGCTAAGACATTCATTCTTAGAATTCTGAAGTTCCATGTAAGAATTTCACTGCCTGATGCCCCCACTATGGTGTAAGAAATTTCAAGCCGTACTGAGAAGACATCTGTAAGTGTCCTGCCTGATCTACAGCATTAGCTGTGTCACCCTGGTCCAGCTCCAGACACATCAGTGAAGAAGCCTCTAGGTCATCACAATCCCAGTCACTCGATCCTTTCCAGTGGAGCCTTCAGACATAGAGTAGCACATGGAAGTCTCCAACCTGTGCCTTATTGTAATTCCTGACCCACAGAATTTATGAGCATAGTAAAAGAGTTGTTCGTTTCATGCCTCTTTGGAGTGCCAGCGGGGAGTAACGTTATACAGCAACGGGGACCTGGCGCAGTGATATCAACAAACTAGAGACACACACAGAAACTTGGATAGATGCACCATAAAAGAAACTAGATATAAAAATAGTACAAATTATATGATTTGGTTTACATAAAATTTAAACAGAAGTTAGGAAGTTATTGCTGCATGTATATAAAGCAAAAACAAGAAAGCAATTTCCATAAAATTGAGGATAAAGTGTATATATAAAGGGCAGAAAAAATTTTTGATCAAGGATACTTGTCCTTATGCTTTTGGATGCAGATAATTTTCTATTTCTTGATCTCATGGATAGGTACATGATGATTCACCTTAAAATAATTTACTGATCTCTATGTTTTGTGCAACTTCCTGTATGTATATAGTTATGTAATAATTTTTTTAAAATATTATTCTGCATGCTGGATAAAAAGTGACTCCAGGAAGGAATTGTGGAAGTCAGGAACTAAGTTTCCAGACTGATTCTGCAATCCCCGGGGAAGAGGCAGTCAGTGAGGATTAGCTGTGCCAATGGATAAAGGAGATCTACTCTGATATATTTGGAAAGAGGACCTAAGAGGAATTTTCTACAGGATTAGATTGGGTTGCGAGTTCAAAAAGAGAATTATAAAGCATATGCAAATTTGAGTTTTTATGCATTTCAATATTACCCATTAGTATTTGAGGTTTTTTGCAACGTGCTTAGTTCTCTTAAATCCATATATGTTTTGGACTTAGTAAATATATAACTTTAAGAATCAGGTGACTATGAACCAGCCATGCTACCTGAAGATCTATATTAAAGGAGGATATCTGGACTACCATATTCCTTATGACTTCATTTATAGCAGTCACGAAAAAGAAGCAACGTAAGAGTCCATTAAAGGATGACTGGATAAAGAAAATGTGGTGTGCCTACCAAAAGGGGTATAATTTGGTCTTTGCAACAATGGAATGGGGCTGCATGACCTTATGCTGAAGAAAATAAACCAGGCACAGAAAGAAACATAGAATTGAACTCATAGCAGAGTATTACCAGAGGCCAACAGATGAAAGGGAGGGAGGAAGGAATAGAGAAGGGTGATTACTTCAGATGGTTTTTTTTTTTTTTTCCGGTACTGGGGATCGAACTCAGGACCCTGTGCTTGCTAGGCAAGCGCTTATTCCACTGAGCTATATCCCCAGCCCCCTACTTCAGATTTTAAGACATGTTAATAAAATAATTTCACTTGATAAATACTTTGTGGATGAAACAAAGTGAGATTTTTAAAATTTTAAATCAATAAGATTCAGGGTTTAACAGCCAGGCATGGTGGTACACGCCTGTAATCCCAGCACTCTGGAGGATAAGGCAGAAGATTGTTGGGAGTTTGAAATCATCCTGGGCTACAAAGTGAGCTCAAGGCCAGCCTGAACTTCACAGAGAGACCCTGTCTCAAAAAGACAAAAAAAAAGATTCAGTTGTTACGTATTGTAGTGGGCCATAACTGATATGTGAGAGATGGGAAGTAAGTAAGAGTTAGTGTTTATTAGAAGTTGTGTCTGTCCAAGCATCTACTTTTTTCCAATTTCCAATTTAGTTAAGAAGAGTTTCCAAACCATAGCTCCCATTGCGAAAAGGTTAGATACTGCAAAGCGCCATCAGTAGCAGAGACGCTTCCTGAATAAAACTGAGTTTGTGCAGAAGACAGTTCCATGCTGGGCCCATAAGCAGCAATAATTTTGAGCCTTCCTGAAGAGCAATCAGTTGACTGGACCTGCTCTTGGTGACCTCTGGAAAAGTGGAAGGACAGTTGAACTCCTCGATGGTTAAGAAGTATTAGAGTCTGAACATTTATGCTGACTCCACTTGAACCTAGTGCCAGGTGATGGTTAGAATTATTGGATGATGATATTATTGTTTTCTATGGATGAAATTCTGTAGTCACTTGGGAAAAAATCTAAGCATCAGCCACTCATCATTATCTCCATGGGGGAAATGACAGTAGCTTTCACTGTGAGGGGCAAGAAAAGAATAGGATGAATAAATATCTCTATACTTGATTAGTATGATGTTGAGTGTTTGGCAGGATTCTAAAATTCTTCTTTGCCGCATGAAGAGCAAATACCTCCAAAATCAAGCACAATTTATAAAAAATAGAAATGAGGCAACTAGCAAGTTCAAAGATTACAGTACCTTTTTGAATATTTGTTTCTTTTAGAACCCATTAATGTAAAACCCAGGAGCTACAACTTTCCATTAATGACCTGCAACATTCCATATACATGCAGTCTACTCTCGGTAATTCCAGCTATTACATTTCTAAATGTTCTGTGGGTTATTCCAGATCATGAAGAGCATAAGTAATAGCTAGGATCCAAATCCTACTAATGAGGTGATATTTATAGGTTTCATTTTTAATACAAGAGGCTAATTACCCAAAGTACACACAAGCCTGATCTACTAAAAAGTAAGACTATATTTAGTGGCACCAGATGATAGGGCACAAACAGTTGTCTGGGGATGTAATCAAACCCTATTTAAATATTTTAAAAGTTTAAATACCTTTATCTCTTATTACCTATGTTTATACTTGGCCTCTCCTTGGAAAGTATGTACAACTATGAAAACAGCCTTTTCTGGAATCTTATACTTGATTATATTCACAGCTTATTCATCTAGGATATTGGTTTCTAGCTAATTAATACTCTTTCACTTCTTGTTGAATTCGCATAAAATATTTGTCTTCATCTGGCTGCTACCTTAAATGAGAAGTGAAGAATGCTGGACTGACTTCAGATCTTCTTTACTCTCCTAACTCCATCTTTACATGCAGAATTAGAGAAACTGAGTGAACTGGATATACATACAGACATTTCCACAAGGTCTTTGTTCACACAGTAAAATGGAAATGTGGAAACTGGTGCATTGGGTCCACATGAACAAGCAACTCTAAAATATTTCAGATCATGGACCTTCATTAACAAGTAGCATCACTTAAGCATTTGGAACTTAAGCATTTGGAGTGGAAGAAGAGAACTGAACCAGTATCTATACCTAATAATTTAACCTTACTTAATGTCAAATAAAGAGCAGGACTCTGAAGTTATTTGACACAGAAAAAGAAAATTACATCCATCCCTTGCTTTCTTATCTCTTCACTCTATTGACAAGAAAGATTATGATATGAGGAGGGGGATAATGTCTAAGCACCTGAAATACTCCAGTACTGCATTCAGTCCTTTACCTGCACCGTCTAATTTTATACTCATAATCAACCCTTGGTGATGCAGACATTACCACATTCCACATACTAACAGAAATACAAAGAGATTTTACACAAAAATCACACATACAGCTGTATGGACTCCAACTCCAAGCCTCAAGTGGGATGCTTGCCAACGTGGGGTGTGTCCTAGAGAGAAGTTTGGGGTGCAGATGTGACTGCCTATAGTCACACATTTTACCACCAGTTTTGCTATCTAGAATCATTCATCCTTTGTTTCCTATTCATTTTCTCTACCAGAAACAGGTCTTTTCAGAAAAAGGTTGAAATTTTATTCTTTTTTCTGCCACTAAGTAAATCTGAAATTCTCTTGAGATTTCCTAATACACATTTTCCTTGGTAATCATGAAAGAAAGCTATCAGTGAAGGATTGCATAAATGTAGTAACTTCCTGATCAACAAAATTGGGAGCAAAGTCTCCTGGTTTCTCTGACTGACTGAGCCTATGTTACTCTGCAAATTTTCAATTATTTCATATATAAAACAAAAACAGCAATACATATATCTCAAACCTCTCAGTGTTTTGAAGTTAGACATATGAAAACATAGGCATGAAGACTATTCTCTGTAGAGAAAAGTTTTTGTTTCCGTTAGTTCCCTCCTCTAACCTGTGAGATGATAAGATATGCATGTGTGTTTAAGATACTGTCAGTATTTTTATATTCATGTCTGTCTATCTGTCTTGGTTACTTTTCTCTCGTTGCTGAGACAAAACGCCCAATGCCTAAAATGAAGGAAGGAAAGGTTTATTTAGCTCACAGTCTGTGGAGGTTTCAGTCCATACTCGGCTGGCTCCAAGGCAGACTGGCACATGGCAGAGGGCAAATGTTCATTGGGACAAAAGATGGCAAAGCCACAAGAGCAAAAGCAGAGAAGAGAAAGTTCTTCCCTCCTTTATATTGTAAGCAGGCTGCCCCCACCCTGGGGGCGTGCAGCACTCACATAATCTCCATGCCCTCTTCTTGCACAGGCTCAGGATAAATACAAAGTAAGCACCCTGGCTAATCTGCTGAATCACATAGTTAGCCTTCTAAACTTCTCAATTTAACACAGTGAGCAACATTCCAGAAGGATAACAGCCTATCCTTTTCACCCCAGGATGCAGAACTGCAGAGTCACTTAGCCAAACCTCTAGACTCCCCAAGTTGACACAATGTATCAACCATAACACTGTCCTGATAACTTTCCCTTGAGACTCTGCCTTTCATCTCATTTTCCTATCTTACAGCTTAATTGCAATGTTTGTCGTTTGAAAAGTGCCTCCTGTTTTAGTTTTTATTTAATGTGCTAACTGAAATAGGTGTACAAAATCAGGCCTTTGGTGCAATAAAGTGTTACTCTTAGATCTATAGCAAGTAATTTACATACCTCTGTTGTTAATTAAATTTTCCTTTTGGCATGTCATTCCTAACTGATTAGCCTTTGCTAGTTTGATAACTATAAGTATTGTTAATGCTTAGGTTTTAAGCCTGGTTTACTTTCCACATTATGGATACTTCTTTTTCAGTTAATCATGTATTTAAATTTTTATTTTAACCCTTACTTTAAACGTTCCATTTAACAGTTTATAACTATATAGAAAGGTTTGTATCTGGAACATACATCCTTTATCCATGGTGCTGACGAAGAATAAGCAAGTAAAATATCTATACCTCACTTTCTTCAAGCATAGTGAAGTGTGTCAAATTGAAATGTGCAAAATAACAGAAGCTTGTCCACTTCTCATATTCAAGGTTTTATATCCTCAACATCCAAGACTATCATCTCCACATTCAAATTATATTAAATGCAGAATGACTCACATAATGCCAGCCATCAATTTAAATTTAAGTAGAAACCTGGTTCTCTGCTGACTCTTCGCTCACTTCTCTTCCTCCCCCATCTTTCTTTTCTCCTTTTTCCAATTTATTTTAAAGCTCCTTGATAAGCAATTCTCACAGGAACGCCTCCTCTATGTGAGTGGTGCATTTGTGTCAAAAACTATGTCCACATGTTTCCCTGTGCAACAGCAATATCAAGTTGCTTGCCAGTGATCACACACAAAACTCAGAAACACCAGTTTCTATTAAGAAATGGCTGCCCTGTTCCCTAATTTGATAGCTCAAAAGAGAAAAACTTCTTCTTTCTTATTTTTCACCACCTAAGGTCTACAATGTAAGCATGACTGGAGTTTGAAAGAAAAAAAAAAAAAAAAATATATATATATATATATATATATATATAGAGAGAGAGAGAGAGAGAGAGAGAGAGAGAGAGAAGAGTCATGAGCATAGACTTAGCATGAAATTATTGGAAATCTGTTTTTACTGTCTATGAATGTGTTTTGTCCAAATAATACACAGGTTATGACCTAGAGGAGAATAAAGTGGACTCTTTCTTCCTACTAAGTGATTTTTTTTCCTGGTACTGAATATTGAACTCAGGACCTTGTGCTTGCCTGGCAGGTGCTTATTCCACTGAGCTATATCCCCAAGCCCTGGACTCTCTGTACCTGAGTCACTAATGTGTGCCTGGAAGGGGCCTCACTGCAAATTCTGTTTCCTACTAGGATTTGAAAACTTGTTTGCAGGGTCTAGCAGGGAAGGGAAGCTACTCAGCCATGGTTGAAGGAGGAAATATCTTCCTCTATAAGAGAAGACTGTCATATTCAACTGAGCATGCAGCTTTGGCAAGCACAGATGGAGTTGTGAGGGAAAGGGGACCCCTGCTTCACCCCTAGAGCGACTGAGTCAGGCCTGGTGATTGCTGTCGCAGCTAGATCACCCTTGTGTCCTTCTACCAGGATCTGAAGAGCAGTATACATGGAGGGGCCCTCAGAAGACACTGAAGTTGATTATAATGCAGTCACTTGAAATTTAAATTGGACTTTAAGGGACAGAGATGATCCAAATGCTAAATGAACTCAAATCTTGTTTTCTTTCTTTTCCTCCAGCATTTATTCTTCAATACAAATTTCAAAAATTGCAAATATAACTTCAAAAAAAGTGAACATTACAATTGTCCGCTGAAAGGAATTTTTCCTCACATGAAAACAGTCAGAGTCTCGGAAGGGTCTTAATATGTCGGCACTCTGCACAAGAAAGAGGGCCTCTTTGTGACCTCAGTGGGATGCAACCTCCCCAGTACAGCTTCGTGCTTCAGCTGTGATTGTTACTGATCTTTGTGTAAGTGAAATTATGAGGATCCCTGGCTGCCCAAGAGATCCTCAGCTTGGTGTGAGTAAGGAAATTGAGGAAAAAAACAAGTATTTCATTTCTATCACACACTGGATGGCAGAAACTCTAGGTATGAACCCAGTTCTTCTTTGTTAATAAACTTATTTAAGCTGTGCTCTTATTTTTATTTTAAATTAACATTGATCTGACACATAAGACATAAAATTTATACATATTCTTGGGGTAGCTTATGTTTTTTATGATGGATATACTGCACAATGTTTACAATAGTATAAATGTCTTTATATCTTGAAACATTTATCATTTCTTTGTAATGAAAATATTCAAAGTCCTTTCATCTAACTTCATGAAATATACACACATACTTGTTATCTATAATCATCCTGCTACATAACGGCACACCAAAACTTCATTTACCTATTTAACTATAAACCCCTGTTCAACCTTTTCCCATTTCTCTCGCCTACTCTCCTAACCTCTGGTGATAAGCATTTCGTTTGGTATTATGAAGTGAACATTTTCAGAGTCCACAGATGAGTAAGATGAGGCACTACTTGGCTTTTCCTGCCTGATTTATTTCACTCAGCGTAATGATTTCCTGTTCTAACCAAGATGTTGCTAATTAAAGGGCTTTATTCTACTTTATGGCTGAGTAATGTTCCATTGTGTATGTGTACTGTATAAGTGTCTGCCCATTCATTAGATTATGAGCACTTAGGTCGTTTCCATGTCCTGGATATTGGAACTGTGCTACAATGCATTTTGGATTGTAAATGTCTCTTCAACACTCTCATTTCATTTTCTTTGGGTCTATGTCCAAAGTGACTGTGCTGGATCATGTGGTAGTTCTGTTTCTCATATTTTGAGGAAACTCCATACTGTTTTTCACAATAGCTGTGCTAATTTAAATTCCCATAAGTAGTGTTCAGTGGTTTCCTTTCTATCACAATCTTGCCAGCACTTGCTTTCTTTTCTTTGCAATAATAACCATTCTTAAGGAGTAAAGTTGTATCTTATTGTGGTTTTGATTTATATTTCCTTGAGATGGGGTGTGATCAAGCCTTTTTCACACACTATTCACCATTTATATATCTTCTTTTAAGAAGTGTCCTCAAATCATTTGCACATTTTAAAATCAGGTGTGTGTGTGTGTGTGTGTGTGTGTGTTATTGGAAACCGAATCCAAGACCTTTGTACTTTACTATATCCCCAGCCATTTTAATTTTATTTTATTTTTTGGTGGGGTAAATGTGAAGGGTGTTAATAATTCAGTCAGTTTTACATGTTGGGATTAAATTTAGAGTTTTCCTGCATCAATCTCCCAGAGGACTGAGAGTATAGAGGTGGACAACACATGCCTTCTTTTTTGTTTTTTTATTTTTTTGGTCTTTTTGAGACCGGGTCTCGCTATGCAGTTCAGGCTGGTCTTGAGCTCACTTTGTAGCTCAGGCTGGCCTTGAACTCACAATGCTCCTTCTGCCTCAGCCTGCTGAGTTCTGGGATTACAGGCGTACACCACCACACTTGGCTCACATGCATTCTTTTTGGTTATTGAGTTTTTCAACTTCTTTATATATCCTGCACTTTAACCCTCTGTCAGATGTGCATGTAGCAAATGTTCTTCCTTTTTGTAGTTTGTCCCTTCACTCTTTTGATTGATTCCTTTGTTAGGAAAAGTCTTTTTACTTTGATACAATCCTATTAGTAAATGCATCGCTTTTGCTTCTTGTGATTATATGCTCTTATCCAAAATTTATTTGCCAATTACAATGTCCCAAAGAGTTTCACTTACATTTCTTCTACTAGTTTCACAATTCCAGATCTTATGCTTAATATTTTAATTTGATTTAAATTGATTTTTGTCACTAGTGAGAAACAGAGGCCTAGGTGCATTCTTCTACAAGTGGATAGACAATTTCCCAGCACTATTTATCAAAAAAGCTAATCTTTCTTGAATTTTTTTTCTTAGTACTTTGTCAAAATCTTGTGTTTGTGAATGTAGCAGTTTTGTTTGTCATCTCTCTATTCTATTGAACTGCTCTCCATGTTTGTGTTTATGCCAATACCATACCATTTGGATACCTGTGGTTTCATAGTGTATTTTAAAGTCAGTTAGTATAATGTTTCTTTGCATTGCTCTTTTTCCTGGAAATTTCTTTGGTGATTTGGAGTTTTTGTGATTTCACATACATTTTGACACTGTTTTTTTCTTATATGAATATGTGAATAATATAAGTATTCTGACAGACATTTTACTGAGCCTGTAGAATCTTCTGTGTGGTGTAGACATTTCAAAAATACTAATTCTTCCAATCCAAAAATGTTACTTTTGCCTGATTTTTTGTATCCTCTTCAGTTTCATCAATGTTTTATAGTTTTCATTGTAGGGATCACTGACACAAGTGAGACCTATTTCTAAGTACATTAATAAAAGCTGCACATTTCCACTGTTTACTCTGCACATTTTGAATTATGATGCTCATATTTACATCTTCCTGTATCTTAATATTTTAGTATAATTCTCATTACTTTAATGGATTTGCTTTTAGTCGTTGTTGTAAAAATACTGAATTGTTTACATATTTACAATACTCCAGTATTCTGAATTTGGTTGAATGTTTAATAGTAAATTGCATACTTTCTTATGCTTTTTGTCATTTTTCCTTCTCATTAATATCTTTGTCAGCATAAAGAATTTTCTTCAGCATTTCCTGCAGCTGAGTCTGGAAGAGATATATTTTCAAATCTTTTGTATGTAGAGAGATATTACTTCATCTTCATTCCTCAAAGGACAGATTTTTCTAGGTACATTTGTTAGCTGGCTTTTCCTCCCATCTGCACCATGGAAATTTCATGCAACTTTTCCACCCTATAAGGTTTCTGATAAGTAGTCTGCTGTCAAGCAAACACTCACCCTAACCCTAACCCTAACCCCAATACTAACCCTGACCCTAACCCCAATCCTAACCCTCACCCTCACCCTCATCCTAACCCTAATCCTAACCCTTACCCTAACCCTAACCCCAATCCTAACCCTCACCCTAACCCTCACCCTAACCCTAACCCTCACCATAACCCTAATCCTAACCCTCACCCTTACCTTAACCCCAACCCGAACCCCACACCCTTGTGCTACTTTTGTTATCTTGTTGCCTTGGGAACCTTCACTGTTTTTAATCTTTGATGGTTTCATTGATTAGTCACTATTTTACTGTTTGATTTATTCTGCTATTGATGTCTTTCTCCTGTCTTAAATTTCATTTAGTGTATGTTTCAATTTAAGTATTTCTGTTTGAATTATTTTTTTATTTCTACAAATTTTCTAAATTTCTCTGTTGGAATATTAAACCACTGTCCCGCATTTTTTGAGTTCATTTAACTCACTTGAAATACAATTTAAAATACTCCACCCAGTAGTATACACATACTGGTCACTGTATAGCTGTTTCTTGTGTCTTATTTTGACCATTACATGAGACTGATACCAGCTGGTGTGCAAAAATATCTGGCCACTGAATAGTTAAGAATTTATTCCAGTGTTTATAGTTTGACTTCATTTGTTCTCATCTCTCCAGAAATTCTAGGCAGGCTACTTTCCTGAAGCCTGCAGTCGCATCTATTTTAGCAACAGAGGAAACCTTAAATCCAAGTTTGCAGCGAGTCTGCTGTACGTGTGTAGTCACTTTCAGCACTAGAGGGTGATCCAAGTCCAGTGTCTTGGTTACTTTTCTCTCACTGCTGAGACAAAATATGGGACACCCAAAATTAAGAAAGGAAAGGTTTATTTAGCTTACAGTTTGTAGAGATTTCAGTCCATACTTGGCTGGCTCAGAGGCAGAGTGGTACATGGCAGAGGGCCAATGTTCATGGTGGTAAAACACAGCAAATACAACCAGAGCAAAAGGGAGGAATGGTGGGCAAGCAGCCTCTTTCTACCTCCCTTACCTTGTAAACAGGCTACCCTCACCTAGGGGGCGGGTAGCACTCACATAATCTTCATGCCCTCCTCTTCCACAGGCTCAGGATGTGTACAAAGTAAGCACCTGGCTTCCTCCTGAGTCACTCAGACAAACCTCTAGACTCCCCAAGTTGACACAATGTATCAACCAGAACAGCTGTATGTGTGTAGTCACTGCCCTTACTACCTTTTGCTACCCTCAGTGAATAATCTCACTCCATGCTATCCTGTCATAGGTTGGGTCATTATTGGTGAAGGCACTTTTTTAGCAACCAAGGCTGACACTAAGTTTGCTTGTACCTTATTCGTACAACCAAAGGTACCTACAGTTTCAGATGGGCACCTAAACCCATGCCATAGTGTGTGGTGATGTAGAACAATGGGAGACACATTTCTATTTCACACCAGCGCAGGTTGAGAGGCTGCTTGTGAAGAGTGGACCAGCAGTAGCTGTTCAGCCCAAGGCTATAGTGGAGGTGGAGGTGAAAACAGTGCATAGTTCTTTGGTTGCCAGGGCTTTCTGAGTCTCACAGCCCCAGGAATCTTCACCACCTCAGGTGCACACTTGCAGGCTGGCAATGATGCAAGATAAGTTGAGTATGTCCTACTGGGACAGAGGTCTGTTCCCCTGATGCCAGGTGAGGTCTAAAGTCTATGTCCATGAGCTCAGATCTGGCATATGCTGAGGTATTTGGCTTTTGACTTCCTAGGTCTGAAGGAAGTCCTGGGTTAGTTTTGTGCCCTGCTGCCGAGAAGGTAGACTCTTGTCTTCTCCCTTGGCCACCCACGACTGTAGGAAGGAGGTTGTAGGGGCAGTCACTTAGTCTCTTAGCTGTTTCAGTGGCTCAGTACATGGGTAATATCCTAAGTGAAGTGGTCATGGGTTCTGTTTGGTGGTGGGTTTCACCATAGGGGCATGGTATTGTGTTTCTGGTCTAAAGTCTGGAATTAACTCATTTTCCCTTACTAAAATAGCAAGTGTCCAAGCTGCTTAGAATCAGGAGTGTGGATGGGTGACATTTTTGCTGCTTTCTTCATTTATTTTTTACTCCTTATTGTACTAAAACCAGGCACTAAGTTCTTTTAGCTACATCTTTCAATTCTTGTGATTTTTTGGTATGTAAATGGCTCTTTAATTTGATGTACCTATAGGGAGACAAGCATTGTTGGCTCCTATTAATCTGTGCTCTCGCACTGCTTTCCCCTCTCTAATAAATTTCTTTTTAAGTTGGAGATAATTTTAGATTTATAGAAATACTGAGAAAATAAAACAAAATTTCTGCATATCATCCAAATTTTTTTTGATGTTAACATTACCATATTTTGAAGATTATGTACCCAATATCTATCCAGTACTATAACTACCCTCAGACTTCCCTTATGTTACACCAGATTTCCCCCAGTATCTCTAGCCACCCACTCCCAATAACACCACTGCTTCTAAGAATCCATCCAGAACACTACACTACATTTCCTCATCATGTCTCTTTAGCTGACACTGGCCTATGAGAGTTTTTAGTCTTGCCTCAATTTTCAAGGCCTTAGGAAATTGAGAAATGTTGATCAAATATTTTATAAATGTTCCATTCATTTGGGTTTGTCTAGTACTTTTTATGATTAAGCTGAAGTTAAGGATTTTAGGGGAAATTCCAAAAACAAAGAGTGAAATGACACACATGATATCAACATGGATTTTATTGATGATGCCAGGCATCTTTTTGGTTAAAGTAGTTAGTATTTATCCAGTTTCTGCATTGCACAAATACTTCTTCTCCTGTATTCACAATCTATATTTTTAAAGTGAGTCACTAAGTCCAGGATCCACCCAATGAGGAATAATAAGGCATGGGGACTGGGGGAACCTCATAGTACCAGAGGGAATAGTACCGCTTCATACTGTCTTTTAGAATTCTTCTTCTGTAAGAAGGAGTTTTCACATTTCTCCCACTTCACTTTCAATCTCCTATAAGTATATGGCATCGTGTGTCTTTTAAACTTTAGATTATAAACTAGTACATATGTTATCTAGATTGTTGCTGTACTTATCCAGGTTTGGTTTTGGGGTGCTCTTTCAAGTGGTCTTCTGTGTGCATTTGGCATTCTAATATTTATTTATTTTGTTTTATTTTATGGAAAAAAGATAAAGCAAAATTTCATAACAACGTAAACAGGAGAATAACAACAGTTAATACATTACATGTTGTTTTTCTTAAAGTAGTTGCACAGGGTACAAGATAGCGACATAAAAATTTCTCCAATCAGTATTAGCACAAACCGCCTGTTTAGTTATGTTAACCATTAGAGCTAAAATTTATTAGGAGACTGGGGCCTGCTACCAGTTTGTGATTTTCGAGGCGGTGTGTACTGGGGTTGCAAAGTAATTTTGGTTTCTTTTTGTTTCTCACCCTATTTGTCCTTTTAGGTTTATGTTTTGGAGGTCTTTCAGTAGCACTCTATGGTCAAACCAGTTAAACTCTGCCTTTCCTCACCTCACTGAAGCTTTTGGCCAAGAGAAGAGGATTATTAATTTTTAGATCCCTTCCAGAGACTCTGGTCCATAGTTACACGCTGAAGCACACGTTGTTTTTAGCTGGCAAAAGCATTCCAGTTTAAGTTATCTAAGTTTCTACATAACAAATTCATAAGCAAATCCATAATTTGTACATGGGAATCAGCTATTTGTAAAAGCCAACACAATCTTTCCTAAATGCAAGGAGAAAACACTCCTCTCAGGGTGTGTACACAGGATGTCTGCAATAGGCATGTAACCGGAGACTTACAAATTTAAAACAGTGTACTAATGTTCGCTCATAGAAGAAAAGCATATCAGATTGAGAGCTCTATTAACTATCATGCCTTAGTAGTTTACTTGCAATTCTGGATACTGATTTCCTTATTACAAAGAAGAAAATCCTATGCCACCTTCATTCTATTATTATTAAATTATATACACTGGGACAAGTTGTGACAAATAAATTTAGTAGCTTTTTTTTTTAAAGAGTGAGAGTTCAATCTCCAAATTCATTGGTTAAGACATCTATCATTATTAATAATGTAGAATTGTGTGATAGTAGTTACCATGTTTTTTCTGCTCTAGTCACTAAATAACAAATACAAATAATTTAAAATAATTTTTTAAACCATGACAGGCAAGTAAAAGATAGCTCAATAGTGCACAAAAGTATTCCAACCCCACTACAGCACAGAAAACATAGTAATTACTACCACACAATTCCATATTATTAATAATGATACACGTCTTAACAAATGCATTTGGAGACTGCACTACCACTCTTTTGCATATTAATCCATTTCATCATTCTGATGCCAAACAATGGTTACTGACACCAATTAAAAAGTAATAAAAAGCCACAAGTTTATTTAAGTGTACAGATGCCATCAGTGCATTGATTGGTATGTAGGTCTTGTTCTAAAATACATTCATCTTACTCTCTCATGCAATAACATGGAATTACCAGAAAAGGAAGGCAGTAGCTGAAACTGTGGTCTTTTGCTGGGAGATAGTTTACTAAAACAGAAAAAATAGATTCTCATATTATTGACAATAATGTACTTTGTTCATTAATTGGGTAGGGAACTTTTCCAAGTCATTTTGACAGTCATACAAAAGACTACAGTCCGTTTTATATGCTCAGGCACAAAGGTCTCTCTGTTCTCTCCCTTCCCTTGTCCTCTCAACCTAAAATCATTTGCGGTCAAGGGGGATGCAAGCAAGCAAGAAGCCATCTGAATCTCAGAGTGCTGTGAAATCTGTGTGAGAATGACTATAAAATTTTGCCTCCTCTTTCATGAAAGGCAAACACTGGTAGTTCTGCTTCAGTTCTGTGTGACTAAAATAGAGAGTATGCTAAGCATTGCACATTGCTCTAGATGTGTGTTTTAACTGAGTCTCTGTAACTGGTAAACAAATGTTACAGTTTAATCAAAAAGTGGAATTATCAGTCATGCTCAAGTTAGACAATAAGTAAATAAAAGTTTTAACCTTAGAAAGATCCAAACAGTAGAGTATCATTCAAAGTTATGATTAGGAGGTAAAAAGCGAAGCACCAACATAGAAATGCAGCAGTGATTTTAATTCATCAGCAGGACTTATAATAACCAAATAGTTTTGAAGCGCATTGTCTTAGTCACTTTTCACACTGCTGAAACACAACGCCGAGCATCCGCACATTACAGAACAGGTTTTGGCTCACGGCTTTAGAGGGTTCAGTCCATAGTCTGTTGGCTCCAAGGGAGAAAGGGCAGGATGGAGGATTCTGTTGGCGGAAAGGTGCTCATATTATGGCAGCCAAGAAACAGAGCCAAAGGAGGAGACAGAGAGGGAAATACACCTTCCGGGTCACACCCCTAGTGACCCACCTCTTTCCTCTTGGCCCCACCTCCTAACAGAACATTTAGCTTTGTTTTTTTTTTTTTTTTTTTTTTTATTTTTCAGAACATTTAGCTTTGAACTTGCCAGTCAGTGGATTAATCCATTGACAAGTACAGTGCCCCAGTATGGAACCCCTTTCCAAAAGGCCTATCTGTGAATACATATAATTCTGAGGGGACATTCTAGATCTAGGTATACCTTAGGATAAATGATTAAGAAAATGATAATTGTGTTTGCTTCAGTTTACTAGAGATTTGAAGCATACCCACTGGAGAGTTGAGGTATATCCACTTGACACACTGGAAAATGATCACAAAAATTAATGATGAAATTTCATAGTTTGGTCATAAATCAGAAACAAAAAATGAAGAATGAGGGAATGAACATAATTTTGTGTTGATGCATTGGATATAAATGTGTCATGTGAAGAAATATTTTAAAAATCAACTTGTTAATTTACTGGCTTAATTGTAATTTGTTAATGATAAAGCTGGACACTTTGATCCCAAATAAGGTGACATCATTCAGTTTTTGTGGGGAATTATTTATTTTAGATACTGCTGTATCTCCAGGATCTGCAACAGCTCTGACACATAGTTAGAAATTGAATAGTAATCACTTCAAATTGAATATTTAAAAGCACACAATAATACAGTTGCAAAGCTTGTTTCCAAGCCCACACCCAGGTTTAATATTTATCCAGGAAGTCTGAAAAGACTCCCCCAGCACACAGTCATACTCAGACCTATGATTCATTCCAGTGAAGGATGAAAACTGTACCAATCCAATTTTCATCAGCCTAGTGATGTACCTGAGGCAGGCTACTTTATAAAGAAACAAAGCTTGCAAATTTGGAGACTGAAAACCCAGGATTAGAACATTCCATAAAGTTGGCAATTGTTAATGTGTAATGGCGGATGTTCTCATGATAGGCACTGAAAAGAGAACAAGAGATATGTTACTAGATCAGAAGCCCGAGAGAGAGACTGCGGCCAGTCAGTCTCTTCCAGTGGCACATTTTCAACTGGGCCAAGCGCCGCCCACCAGGCTATGCTTCTTAAAGGCTCCAAGTTTCCTCAGCACTTCACACTGGGGACTTATTATTTATTTGCTCAGTAGTATGCAAGCTGTTTCAGTGGACAGCCTCTAACAGATGAGCCCTTGGGGCACAAACTTAAACATCATCCAAACCATAACAAAAGCAAAACTAGAAAGGGGAAGACCATGGCTTAAAGTCAAGAAGAAGCCAGGCACAAACACATGTCTTCTGAATTCACATAGGATACACTTACTTCCACCAGCAAATCATTGTGAGAACATGCAGGGAATGATGTCTAATAAGAAAGTCCATATACGAGACACAACTCAGGAATTTACAGATGCTCCCTTCCATATCTAGATATTTTATATACTAGATGTCTCAAAGCCCAAAAGAAATTATTCAACAAATATCATTCAGTTTGTATAAACAGTGCAGCATTTTTACCAGATTACAGTGGGAATCTTTCCTAAACGCATATTCCCAATACCAACCACAGGCAACCTGGCAAGGCTCTAGAAGATACTGGACAGCTTCAGGTCTGCTATGGTAACTCTTTCCTGAATAAGAATTTTACCTCACTCCAATTTGTCATCATTTTCTATAGAGATGAAGAATCCTAGAAATAAATTTTGTGGTCTCTGAGTTAATTTGATCATGCCTCTTTGGAAAGTAGGCACAATTTAAATAGCGATCATAGTTTTGAAATAACGGAGGACATCTCACAATGTCAATCATCATCCATTCTAAACTCTGTATTATTTAATATGCATCAAATTCAAATGTTCATTGATACGTTATATTACCATAAAGATGAAATAATCTAAAATATTGATCCATGTGTCTTCAAGATACTTTTAATGTTAGCTCTTCTTTCACAATAAGTGACTTAATAACATAAGCCATAATAGAGTTTAAGCTTTAATAGTGCCAAAATTTTCTGAACTGCCAAGAAAATAGTTTAAGTCAACTTAGAAATGTCAGTTTTGTGGGGTTTGTTGTTGTTGCTGTTTTGGCCCAAACTTGTATCTCATAATGAAGTGAACAGAGGCATGACAACTTGAAGACGTGATGGGCTACCATCCAAACTAGATGAAATGTGAAAATGTTAATTCAAAAATATAAGGTCCCATTTACAATGCCAAAATATTTAGCATTTTATGCAGAAGAATTGTTTGGGAACTTTCAAAATAATAGTTATAAGGATAAACACTGTGGAATTTTACCATTCCATATGCTCACTATCTATGTCTATTTGAACATTGTAGCAAGCACTCTAGTGTTTTCCGCCATGCACATCCTCTGTCCTTTTCTACTCCGCGTTGTTGATAATAGTCTCTGGTCAGAGCCCCAAGGCATAAAATCATCTCCTTTTCTCCAGTGAGTGTAGACAGTGGGCACTCTCAAGAGAGTACAGGACTTGGAATATTTTCTTGGATCAGATATTGAACCAGGCATTGCAGATTTCTCTCTTTCTTATTTTTGAGAGAAAACCTATTTTTAAGCTAACTGCCATTTGGAAGCCCAAGTAGAGTAAAAGTCAGAGCAGCTCAAGAGTGGAAGTCAGTGGATGCCCAAAGCTGACAGTCTCCACCTGCCACATCTCCTGAGTGACAAAGGCAGCCCTGTTTCCTCACTTACTCTACTATTTATTTGCTCAGCAGTAGGCAAGCTGCTTCAGTGGACAGAGCAGATGAAGTTTCACTTCATCCATATCCTGGGCATGGAACACAACATGGTGAATTTTGAACTTCACTGTTTATTAGGCGATTTGCACAATGCCTGGCTTCTGCTTCTGTATTCAAAGGTGGTGGAGTCTCAGAGAGGGGAGGACTTGTGTACAAAATTGCTCTGCTATTCAGTGTGTGCTGACACTTGAGTTTACAGTTCTTCAGGTTCAGGACATGGAACTGAGTACTCAGCTCTACCGGAACAGTGTTTGCATGCTTCATTCTTCTTAAAAATATTCTGTGGGTTTTTTTGTATGTCACACTTATGCTTTTTTCTGAAAATTTCAATCACCAGCATTGTTATTAAGCATAAGCAAGCCCCTTTTGCAGTGTAAATTAATATTCTTGAAATGCCATAAGAAAAAGTGCATTATTGTAGCTATATGCTTGTCTTATGAATATATGTTACAGTAAATTACATAATTAAACAAGCATAACACAAAAATTACGTGTTTGTTTCTATGCATTTTTGAAGAAGTAACCATTTTTCTTTCTATGCTATTTATTATTCCTTCAATTTGCAAAAGCTGAGTAATCAGGAATTCCACACCACGGCTTTAATTGCAAGCACATCCACTAAGTGCTGATGTGGGATATTCTGTTGCTGAGCTTTTTAAAAGTGACAGCTCTTCTCTTCAATTTTGTTTTTCTTTTAGTAATTAGAGCAGCCTTAGATAGTCATACCACACCCTTATCAGCACAGTATTGTTCTCTACTACATACAGTTTCCTTTAATAGTCCACTTAGTAGACAAAAATACAAAGATGACGACAATGATAATGGTCATAATCACAGCTGAGATTGATGGCCGGCCCAACATGTGCCAGCCAGGGTGGCAGGTGCTCCTCGTGCACTGTTCAATTGAATGGCATCAAGGACATTACTCAAAGATTTCTCAGTATATCACAGACAAACTGATACAGTGATGGGTGCCTTTCATCCTCTGGAGGTCTGCACCACAAAGGATAAAACCACATGATCGTTTGTTGTACTTCACACTGCCCTGGGCCATTATTGAACGTCTTATCTCCATCTGCTGGTGTACTAGTTATTCATCTGTGCATATACTTCTCAAAAAGATGGACCCTTGCATTATTTCCAGGTCTTCTCTTTAATGTTTTGTGTGTCACCTATCACAAGATTCTGCAAACTTCATTTCCTAAATCAGAGTTTCTCCAACTTTAATATGTATATGTTGTGAATCAGCATGCCTGGGTTGTGTCATGACATTCTGCATTTCTAACAAGTTGCTGATTCATCAGAGCACACCCTGAGTAGGGAAGACCCTGATAGTTCTAGAAATTAGCAGTTACTCTCCATTGCCAGTCCCTGCCCTGGTTATATGAGAGGAACCATGAACGTTTACAGGGTTTGCAGAAAAGCTATGCTTAGACATTTGCATTTCATGGATGTTAACCCAGACATCATACTATTTTAATCTGTGGAAGATTCTCTTTCCATATATTCTCTGAGGGGATTTTAGACACAAGCCTGGTGTGGGCTGCTTGATCTCAGTGACCCTCAAACTGTATCAAATTTTCTGTAGATATACTAGTGAACCACTCTGATCCCAGTAATTTATCTTACTGCCCCAATGTGGCACCTTCTTCTCAACCTACCTTCTTAACCTTAGACGTAACCCTGCCCAGAAAGTTTGCTCTTAGAACGAAGTGCATGGACCCATTCCATCCTGTGGAAAGGAGCTGTCAGCAAAAAGAGTGAAGGGCCAGGGTTGGGGGAAACATGGTGAGGACAACGTATTAGGAAAAGTGCTTTACACTTTTAGTTAGCAAGTCAAGGAAATGAAAAATGCATGTGAGTTTGTCTTCCTTTATAACAGGAGTTCCCAAATTCAGCCACAAGCAGGAGATGAGCATGCACAAATGAGTGAGGAGGCTTCATTTGTATGCATATCCCCTCTCCACTGCTCATGTTGCTATCTAAGCTCCACTTCCCATCAGACCAACAGCACATGAGATTCTCACTGAAGTCCCAGTCATGCTGTGAATGGCCCATCTCAGTTTTATGGTCTTTATGAGAATCTAATAGCTGATGATCTGAAGTGACACCAAGATGGTGATGCTAGGGGTAGGGAGGGGCTGCAAAAATACATCAGTGATAGTGGAGAGTTTGGAGTGAATGTAAACCATAGTAAATCAATTGCTTTGAGACTGCTACCAAAGTTCAGTCAGGGAGTGGGAAGTGACAAGCTACCTGTGGAGGTGGACTTGACAGTGGCATGTGAACTGATGCACTTAGGTTGTGTAGCTGCAGCTGGCGGCCAGGTCTATGTCAGAACTGGCCACTGTCTTTAATTCTTAGGTGAACCTTTTCTTAGTTTGTGTGCCATTTCTGTCTCCTCTCTTTCCTGGGTATGTACTTGCCTCAGGTACAGTTTTGGTAAGTCCACAGCTAAAACCAGCCCCAGTGACCAAAAGGTAGCATCGCTGGAGAATGCCTTTGAAATGAGGGAAAACTTACTATGAGACAGAAGACTGCAAACAAAAAGAAAACTGCATTTCAAAGAAAATACCACAAGTTTAAAGTCTGGGTTCCCTGCAACAAGTGATTCACACTCTCCCATTCCTGTTGTATAATATATGGTGACCGGTTGTCCACCCAAACCACAAAATTCTCACCACATGGAAACCAAACACCTGGCATTAAAAGAAAGGCCCTGGAGCTTTTCAGAAAAAAGAAAATTGAACATAAAGAACAGAGGCCATCACTGAAGATCACCGGCTTATCAACTCTATCTTTACTTCAAGCGTTATTCTCAGTAGGGAAGTGCGCTGCTAACGCTAGGAAGCCCTTTACTGTTGCTGCAAAGTGGATCCTGAGTGCTGATAAGACAAATGTCATGAGCTTTTAGGAGAGGCCGCAGAGCAAAAGGTGGCACATGTTCCCCTTTTGGCTGGCACCCTCACTACGCAGGTTGATGAAATAGCAGAGGATATTGAGACACGATCATTCTTACAGAGGATTAATGAGTCCTTGCAGGATGCGATCCAGGTTGAGTAGTCCACTGATGTTGACAAAAAGGTAATATTGCTTTTCTGCAATATGTTTTTCAGGAGAATGTGCATTAAGTTGTGTTATGTGCACTTTTGTTGCCACCAACCACAAGACTATTCATGCCTTTGAATTATTGCATGTCAGGAAAATTGAATATATATATACATATATATACACACACACAAACACACAAAGTTTGTGCCGTGACTGGCAGGCTTTCTTGTTCTACTACTCGAATAAGAGATCATTTCTGAATGTGAGCCTATGCATTGTGTCATCTAGGGGAAATACTAGCTAGCTGAACAACAATACTGGTACTTAAAAATGCTTTTGAAGCATGTGGTTAAAATTATAAACCACATTAAAGTACCTGTCTCTATTTTTGATGTGTCTGGTTAGCTCTGTACAGAGAAGAGCACAGCATGCACGCATGGTCTCTTGATACACAGGAGTGAGACAGATTTCTAAAGGTAGAGATTTTGAGTTAAAGAGATGCCCTAAAGATTTCTTGTAGAGAAACAGTCAGCACTGGCAGCACATCTCAGTGACACAAAGAGGAGCACAGCAACTGGCTAACTCCTGTAACATATTCACCCTGCTCAGTGAACTCACTCTCTCACTTCGGGAGACAATGACAGCAGTGTTTACACTGGCAGAGAGAGTGGCTGCATTCAAAGTCAGCTATGGAGGAGGCAACAGGTGAGCATTGGGATTTTCCAAGGATTCAAACATTAGCACAGACTTTGAAGGATATTGAGCCGGGAGAGTCTTGATCCCAACTGGAACATGATCACTGACTTCAACATTCGAAAGAACGAGCATTACTCCCCAAGCAGAAAAGGACCCCCACCCGGGAAGGAGTGGATCTGCAGCTCCTTTGTGAAGGAGCCATGGGATTCAGCTTTGTCCGTGCTTGAGGACCAGCTGCTTGAGATTGCACATCCTGGTGGCCTTAAAAGTATGTTTGTTATTTGTTTGTTTTTTTGTTCATATGATTCTTTCTGGTCTGTTCTATACTCTGACTAACTACTTTGAAGATATTGATGCACAGTATATTAAATATTATTATTCATTTATGGTTTTGTTAGGAAATTTTATTTTATCATTTCATAAAGTAAAAAAGTATGTTTTTGGACGAAAATTAAGGTGGAATATTGTAAGATTGCACAGAAGCACTTAAAAGCCAGCTTCGATTTCCACGGTCCTATTTTTATGAAGCGAGGTTTTCTGTTGTGACAGCAAAGAGTGTGAGGGGACTGGACAGAAGCGACACACTGCGGGTGTCATTGTCTCTCCTCACCCCAGATGAGACTGTCTAATTGCAGGAAAACTAGTTCAAGGGTCCCACCAAGTTTGCATATGGTGAGTTGTGTAATTATTATATATCAAACGCATAATTACTGAAATAAAATACACAATAAAATAGTGTATTAAAATTATCCCCAAACCACCTTCCACACTAAGACTGTAGAAAAATTGTTTCCCATGAAACTGGTCCATGCTGCCAAAAAAGTTGGAGACAGTGAAATAGAAAGTTGTTTAAAACTGAAAAAGTAATATCTAGTATTTATGAGAATATGAACAACTACATATAATACTAGGATATAAAACTACATATAATACCAGTGTATTGAATTTATAAGAAATTGGGAACTATTTTACATGCATTAGAAATGTGCATAGTCTTTTCTGTGTATAATCTAACTATTGAGAATTTATCATGAAAAAGAAAAATGAACAAATGTGTCTATGTATATATATACATATATATAAGTAATATTTCTCAAGATATTAAAATTTAAAAATAAATATAATTTTAGAAGTATGGAAATCCTTAAATTAGTAGACTGAGTCACATTGAAATAACTGATGTTTGATCATCTAACATTTAAAAATAGTCACTTTTATATAGTTCCATCTGCTAATTTTAGTATACACAAAAAATAGAAAGTAATGGAATATCAACATATCACTGAAATTACTTGCTATCTATATATAAACAGAAAATATGGATTAAAAAATGTGTCAATGAATGTTAATGCTTATTTCTCATGTTGAGGTTATGTTTACTTTTTCCTTTTACATATTTTATAATTTTTCTCTTAAAAATGGGCAAATGTGTATTTTTCTAATTTTTTTATTATTTGTTACTCTTTTTAATTGATCAGTCTTTCATTCTTACATCTGGTAACCTGAGCAACTTCGCTGAAGTTAACAATACGTAAAATAACAACCAACTGTTAATTCCTATCATTTTGCTTTGAAACACTGCATCATTTTTATTGTTTTTGCTTTGTTTTGTTTTTGTCTGTTATTATTTTGTTATAATTTTTAAATATGTTTAAATTAAAAATGATTAAAAACAAAATAAAAATAATAATGAATAAATAAGAGGGACAACATTGAGATACCTAACTAATGAAGCATTCATACTCTTTTAAGCTCATTTCCAGTAACCCAAAATTGAGGAAGCCTTGAAGTATTTTCTGCTGAAGATGACATGATAATATGTGTTATTAGAAAGTCATTTCCAGTTATTGTATTAGAATTCAGTAATTACTTTTTCCATAAAGAAAGTGAAAACTATTAAAAGCAAAAATGTGAAATAAATTAGCTCTATATCCTACACTCAATTAAACTATCATAGCAAGAAGGTAATGAATTAAGATAATTTGAAGATAAGAATAAAGCTTTACAAAGCAGATATTTAACACTCTTCTAAAATAAAATACTCTAAGAGGAGATCACAGGAAAGTGGCTAACCCATGGACATTTTAGTGAAATTGCAGTATGTATGTTAAGAGAGGGAGAGGAGGGTTTAGTCTCAGAACTCTTAGAACCACGTGGAGAAAGTACTCAGACACGTAAATCATTGCTTCGTGACAGCTGGGCAACTGGTTCTACTGGCTTCTCAGCTTCAAGAACTGCAAGACTGTCCTGTCCTTCGGAAGTATGAGCTCACATGCAAAGCACATAGTATCAGAGGAGTTACTGATTTATAAGCACTTGATTTATTATAAGGCACATGCTTTAAATGGTAAGATTGTGACCCTTTCCTACCTAAAATTCTCCAGTGGTTTTTTAGTAACAAAGCGATTCATGACCAGATACCATCAGGTTCTCTCTGAAATCCAGGGTTTTCCTATCCCTCCAGTTCCCTTTTCTATCATTTTCTCTCTGTTTCTGTCTCTGCTTCTCTTCTCTCTCTGTTTCTTTTTTTGTGTGTGTCTCTCTCTGTGTCTCTCTCACTGTCTCTGTCTCTCTCTGTTTCTCTTTCTCTGTCTCTTTGTCTCTGTATCTTTCTGTCTCTGTCTTTATGTGTCTCTGTCTGTCTCTGATTCTCTCTCTCTCTCCCCTCCCTCTCTCTCCCTCTCTCTCTCTCTCTCTCTCTCCCTCTCTCTGTCACAGGCAAAATCCTTTCTTGCCTGTGAACTTGCCATTCTCTCACAGAAACACTCTTTTTACCTGATGACTCAAGGGCTAGAAAGTTGTCACTTAGTCTACACCCAAATATCATCCCTCTGAGAACTCAAACCAGCAGCCAAACACAATTGCCTATTCTTACTCTGGTCATTTCCTATCACATCATTTTTCAAAATATTTAGTCTTTGCTGCACATCTCACCTGTAAAGCTCCTTTACATTGGTCTATCGTCATTGGAATGTGACCCCCATGAAGAGATGAATCCCAAGGTCCAACTGTAAACACAGATGGTGAGTAGACAGTTGAAATAAGTGGCCTGCCCCCCAAGAAAGTGGTCTGGATTGCTTCATTCTGCAGTTATGACAGTTGAGGGGACCATCTGTGGAAGCACAGAGACCTCACACCCTCAGCTTTCAGAGCCCCTGTCAGAGCTGGCCCAGGTTGATTTCCTAACCTGAGCACATACCACTGTGGTTCTGTTTATTTGTTTCACTTCATTTTGATATGACCTAAATTCCCAAGAACCAGATCAAGCCTCAAAGCTGATTTGTATTTTGGTACAAACATATGCCTAGAAATTCTCCAGTGCACTCTTAATAAGACATTTCTCTCTTTGAAAATTATTACATTTTTAATAGCTCAATGATGTTTTAAAATAAAAATGCACATTAGAGAATCTGAAAGATTGAAATTTTTATGTGTGTGCATGTGTGCATGTGTGTGTGTGTGTTTAACTTGCTAAGCATAATGTTATGCTTTAGTGTTGGCGCAATTCTTTTGTGAAAAGCTATTGGCCCCATTTCAACATGTCTCACCATCTGGGCAGACACCTTCCTCCTGCTCCTTAAAAGTCAGTGAAGCACAGGAATATTTCTGGATCCATTATCTTCCTATCCTAGAGGTACATAAATACCTTTTAGGAGTCCTTGAAAATGTATATCCTTCTAAAGGGATGTGGTGCTCCAAACAAAAATTTAAAAATACTGAGCAAACATTTACGTGAAAGAGGACATTTCAAACAGTAATACCTCTAGAACAAAGATTCCATCAGTCTTCACACTGTATAGTGATTGAGCTTAAATCACCTTATTTCTTCTTTAATATAGATTTTTAGAAGAGCTGCTCTATGAAGATCTAAGCTTTGCAAGGAAGAGGAAGTAAAAGAGTAATTTCATATGGTGAAATTACTGTTCTTGTTCCCAGAATACAAACACCTGGGCACAAAGTACTGATATAAGAAGAAAGAAATAAGATGGATGAAAATTAAAGTGGGCTTTGTGGGCCTAAATGCACCATCATTTGGAAATCTTTCATTTTTTATTAGTACAAGTTGTAATATGGAGTAGTGATGTTTGTTTTGGAGAAGAGGTACATAATGTAACATATCATGATCATTTTCAATCTCTTTACCCCTCCTCCTGTCCTGCTCCCTTCTACCACTTTTCCCCCCCATTTATTCCATCATGTCTCCCTTACTTTATGTATGTATCCATATAGGTATCTATGTATGTATATTACTTATTGGCATTTAGTTCAGGGACAGAAGACCTTATATTTTCAGAATCCAGAATTTAGGGCATTCACTTGGCAACTAAAAGCAATTTATATAGATTAACAAGGGAAAATGGGATTGTAAATCTAACTGTACTGATAAAGCAAAAGTGCATTCTGAATTTCAAATGCAGAGACGCCAGCAACAGCTTTTGTGACAACGGCAGAAAGACACCTGCCTTCGTGAGAGAGAGACAGCTCTTTCTCAGCACACACTCGGCAGGGACTTGGAAATGGCAAATTCAAGAAGAACAAAAACAAAGCACTGTGGGCTTTATTCTATCACTGCTGCCAACTGAACAGCATATTCTGTATTTTTATTAACTCTGTCAGATGCAGTCACTGAAGAACATCACAGAGGGAGGGAGGAGGCGTTAGGAAACAGTGTAGCTGTGTATTTCATTGGGTCATTCATTGACCAGGAAAGAGTCCAAACCCACTTTCCCTACAGGTCCGCCGAGTTACAATAATGGTAATGCAGCTGGGTGCAAAGGAGAATAAAAGAAGCAGAAAGACACCTCCAGATCAGAACAGACTCCGGGAATCTCAGAAAAGATAAAGAAAGCGGAGGAAGGCAAAGGAGTTACGAAACCACAGGCTTCTCAGCTTCTTATGTGTATAGTGAGGACAGAGAGACGGACTGTAAATATCTTCCTGCTCTTGTGCTGTGCTGCCTGATAGGACACGCCATTATAATTTCCATCTCTTTTAGAATGGGATTGGAAACATCCTTTTCTGTAAGTTTCCCTGTGACATGACAGGTTGATAAATTGTTCTATTCATGTATTTAAAAGCAACCCAAGATGGAAGTGATTATTGTTCTTAACTTGTATTACCAAGAAGGTTTTATAGGTTCCCATATGGAAATAATTTAACTCATGTCAAAATGAAAATGGCGAAAATTCTAGCAACAGAGATAAGCTCCTTTGGATCAACCTTGCGCCCTGCAATAGCACACTTCTGTCCTATGCACATACTAGGCAAGGCTATACAATCATCCGTCATTAGCGGAATCATCACAGAAGAAAGAACTTGACTCAAGGAAAAAGGGAAGAGAAGTTTAAAAGAGGAGCAACTGAAGAAATTCTTTGAAAGTTTCCTGAATCCTGAAGTAAGGCATTGAGGGCAGGTGTTGTTCCTTATAAACAGGATGCAGTTGAATAAATTATATCATTTCTTTGAACCTTGAACTTTATCTGTAAAGTCATGCTAGGTAAGAGACTCAGAAAGAAATAGGTACAAATCCAAATAGTGTTCAATTCTCAAGCTAGTCCTCACTGTAGGAGGTTCTTGATCCCAGTAAGACTTGAAAGCAAACTGTTTTACCTTGAGGGGCCGTACTAGGGATTGAACTCAGGTTCCTCCTATTGAGCTACATTCCCATCTCCATCCCTTTTTATTCTCTTGAGACAGGGTCTCTCTAAATCATTGCATTGCCCAGTGTGGGCTCACATTTGCCGTCCTCCTGCCTCTGTCTCCCAGAGTGCTGGGGCTACATGCATGCACCACCATACTGAACTGAGAGAATCCTTGTGTAATATATCTCATGATATCTCATCTGCTCCTGACTCGATCAATGGCCCAGAGGCATTTATTCTCCTCTGGTCTTGGCAAGAATAAATGTAGGTCATTTCCTCTGAGAAACATGTCTTCCCAGGAGGCACAAGAGGAGAAAGAGATGCTACCAGCTTGCACCTGAATATGACTAATGAGAATCTGAGGACAACTGTTCACTATAGCAATGTCAGAATTAAGAGTCAGGATTAGGTAGATTTTTCTGTATCATAACAGAAATCCAAGTGCACATATGCTATGGATATGTATGTAGTTATTTAACATCTGTGTCCTGCCCTATGAACGCCAAAGGCTTTGGTGCTCATGTCGCACCTGATCTGGGCCATGTGACAAGTTTAGTATTTAATGAATAAAGTACAAGGCATAACTATCTTTGTTCCCTATTATTTGTTTTTGCATTTTAGTTCTGAAATTCTTATTTTTGTTATCAATTGTTTGCATTTTATCATCAGTTTTCATTTTCCTTCTCTTTAAACATCTTCTCTTATTCAATTACCTTTGTTTTTACTACTTTGCTCTGATGCAGTTTTACATTTCCAATAACCGAGGTAAGGGTTTTTTGAAAATCTTGTTTACTTTTACATGCCTTAATTTAGCTTTTATATCCTATCATTACAATTCGTTAAATTCTGACTAAACTAGCTTTTAATTTTAATGATTTTGCTCAGAGATCCTTTTTGTTCCCACTCTGCATTTTAATTTTCCTTGTAAAGAAAATGGTTTATGGTTTTATGTTAGCATATGTTATCCATGCTGTCTCATTCGATCACTGTGTCAGGATCAAGTGGTAGAAATGATAGGGAGAAACTACACTTGTTCCTCCTCTGTGACCAGAGGGCCGAGTATTTTCAGCCTGAAGTCTGCCCGTCTGCATCCGGTGGTCTTTCTATCGCTCTGTGGGCCGCATTGTGTGAAATTACCGGAACTAGCTAATTTGAAACCACTGAAATTATTTTCAAGCAAAGCTGGGATATGTTAACATTTATTTTAAGAATGCAGTTAACATAAAATGCTACTAAAGTCACTACTCACTTAATTACTTCTTTTTGATAATCTGTTTACTAGAGCTCTGAATGCTCTAAGTCTATGAAAGTAACAATAAAACAAGAAGAGGAGCTAAAATGGTCTTGATAACTACTCAGCTGGCCATTTAATTTTCTTGTCCATTCGAAAGTAGTCAGTTTACCTCATACTTTTGTCTTCTACTGAAGTGAGTGCCTTCAAATTTCAGACACCTAATACTCTCTCCCCCCCATTTTGTCTCAATTTTTGTACGAGAACGAATTGCAAATATAAACAATCATGGCTGTTTGTGTGTGTATAGTTTTCTCCCCATAGTCTGCATTTAAAATAAAAATGTGTCATTTTTTAACTCTCTGTCCTCTAGTGTATTATCTTAATCTTTCTATCTTCTCTTTATAAATAATTTTCTTGATAAGTATGAAGTTTCTGAATAAAATACACAACACACAATTATAATTTACAACACTGAGGATCAGCTTCATGAGATATGAAGAACTGAGCAACTTTAGGAAAACGGTAAAATCTCATAGTTCTTTAATTTCTTCAGTTATGAACCAGGGTAATATTTGTTACTGGCCATTTTTAGTTATTCTAAAGACAAAACAAGATGATACATCTGTGAAAGAGGCTTAAAGAATAAAAAGCACCATGCAAAATGTATTTTTCCTACAAAATCACCCAATGAGTGATGCTGTTGTTGTTGTTTCTGAGACAGGGCCTTGCTATGTAGTTCAGGCTTGTTTTAAACTCACAGCAGTCCTCCTGCTTCAGCCTTCCAAGTGCTGGAATTAGTGCCTATGTTTTCATTAAGAAAGTGTTGAATCATAATTGTGAACAATGTGGAAGACATAAGTAAGATTGGTACATGTGGATAGCTCTGGGGTCCATTTTTTCCACCCTTTCAGCCTCTGAGCAAGTAGTGGACACTGTGATGTGACAGAATTCAGTCGACGAACAGGCAGATACCCGAGGCTGAGATCATAATCTTGACCATTTAAAGAATATCTCCCCCTACACACACACACACACCACCACCACCACCATTTCTATTATAGTTTATTTGAATAGCCCCCACATGGCCATGTGTGAAGGACCTAGTTCCCAGTTTGTCTCTCTTGGGCAGTTCCAGAGCTTCTAAGGGGTGGGTCTTAGTGAGAAGGCAGTAAGAGCACGTGGATACTCCGTTCTCTTGCTTTGGCTTTCTTGTCCATAAAATCAGTGAGTTTACTTCACTCTATACTGCTTATCTCGATGCACTGACCTCCCGCGGGTACAAAATCAGGGGAGACGACTGATTCCTGGGGGGACTCTCCAAAACTATGAGCTAAATGAAATCTCTTGTCTTTATAAGTTGATTACCTTTAATATTTTTATAGTGAGGAAAGAATAAGTTGCTCCTCGCCACCACTACATATTTACCCAGACATAATGCCTCTTCCTCCCCATGTCTGCACCTGTGTACACTGCCGCAGCCGCGGGGTCTTTCCTAGAGGAGGGTTTGCATGGCATGTCAAGCTCTACTGGCTCCAGCATACCTCTGTGCTGCATCTCCCCACCCCTCTTCCTCTCTCTTTCTGTCTCTCTGTCCCTCTGACTATCTGTCTGCTTTTCTGTCTCTCTCTGCTTTTGCTAACTAGACCTTGGATACTTAAATAAAAAGTCTTTGTGGGTTGTACTTACTTAGTTTCCCATAGATAGTGGTCTGGCTTTTCCCAATGCTCATCCAAGGAAGACTGCCGAGCTATGAAGACCGGAGCAACTTTGGGAAAACCACGCGATCTCAACACGCTAAGGAATTCATGTACGGCTTAGTTCTTAGTGGAGAAACAACACGAGTCTCCATATTTTCCACTCGGAAATTACTATCAGTGCCGTTTTCCTTCACTTACAACATATTTTACAAATAATAAGTCTATTGGTGCCCCTTTTGCAAAAAAGAAAATGATTAAACTTATCCTCACCTGTTGACATTTTTGATTCATCTGGAAATTGTTAAAATATTTGAAGATTCACAACTAAAAGCAGTTAAGCCTTGTTAGCCTCTCCAGGTTGCTATATGGTACGCTGACCAGGGTGACCTTGAAAACAGAATGATTTTCCATCTGAGCTGTATGTGTGGAGAATTTGCAGTTGTTAAATGGGAGTTTCTAGGTATAGTTCTAGTCTTTCTGCAAAAATTATTTTGTATTTATTCATTTAATTTAATTATTTTTTATAAATAGAGATAACACTCTGTGAGTACCTATGAGAGAAAACATGCCTGCACATGACAGAAAGAAAGGCTAAGCACATTCCTCACCTCCTAAAACGTACATGCTAGAAGGAAAAAGAAGTAATTTCAAATTAAACATCTCATTCATTATTCTGTTTACAATGACTGAAAAATGATTCTCTAAAAGACAGTGTTCCCAATGACACTACAATGATTTTGACTAAGAATATACATATATGCAGGAGGGCTAACATGGTTCTACTATTGTATTATATCACTTAATGCTAAGGAATAATTGATGACGGGTTATTTGATCAATATTGTATGTCTGTATATATTATCCTGAACACACACTTCGAAGATATCAATATGCAAAGCAGCAACTATTGGTGGTTTTTTGTTGTTGTTGTTGTTGTTGTTTGCCTGTTTTGTTTTCTGTCTTTGGATGTTTGGTTTTTGTGTTTTTCTGTTGTTGAGAGGATTAATGGTCTGACCAATTTTGCATGTCTGTATATGGGTTCATATATTTACACTTCAAAGATATCAATGGATAAAGCAATAACCACTGTTGAGACCATGTCACCTTGTCTATAGAT
>PVLD010000579.1:188401-233433 GCA_004027595.1 Dinomys branickii | reverse complement strand
TATTGTACTATTTTTTATGCTAGTTGGTGTCTGTTTGTTAATATGTTTTTGTACTTTTATTTTTTAAAAAAAATAAAAAAAAGAAAGGAACAGTTAATGTTTAATTGTTTGATCAATTTTCCATACCTATATTTGTTTATCTGAGTAAATAATTTGAAGGTAACAATATGCATACAATGACCATTGTTAAATTCTTATTACCTTGTCTGAAATTCTGTATTGATTGTATAGTTTTTGTGTTGTGTTGTAAATGTCTGTGTGTTTGGTAATATTTTTGTTCTTTTATCTTTAAAATAAAAATAAGAGAACGTGTTATATAAGCACAACAGAATATTCTTTGGTTATAATGAATAACTATATCCTGTTATTTGTAGAAAACTGGAAGGAACCAGAGGACAATTATGTGATGTGAAATAAGTCAGACACAGAAAGAGAAGTATTACATGTTAATTCTCACGTGGAAGTCAAAATACAAGGTGTGGTCAGAATATACAGTAAATTTGAAGTTAAAATTTTATTACAGCAAAAAATACATTGCTATTAATCCCCCCCAAAATACTCCCCATCACTTAAAACACACTTATCACATTGTTCTTGTTACTTTCTGAAGCAATCCTGGAAATTCTCTTTCCTAAATGTTTTTATAAATTGTGAAAAACAGTATGGTAAATGCTCCTGCCATATCCCTTGCAATGGAATAGCAGGGTCAAAAAATATTATGGTGTGTCTTTGTCTATCTTATTCTCTGGCACTGTGTTACTTTTGGCTCTTTTCCACATTCAAAATGACCATGAAAAGTAAAGGCTTTGAATCAGCTGAGGACATTGAGGCAGCTATGACCACACAACTAGTTAATGATTTGATCAGTTTTGCATGTCTGTATTTGTTGTCCTGAGAAACCACTTTGAAGATGTCAGTGTGTAATACAACAGCCATTGTTAATATCCTACCACTTTGTCTGTAATTTGGTATAGCTTGTACTGTTCTTATACTATTTTGTAAATGGATGTCTGTTTGTTAATATACTTTCCTTCATTTATTTTTAAAAATAAATTTAAAAATAAAGACATTCACATAAAAAAATACTACCTTATGTTTATCCTCAACATGTACAAAACTCTCATCCATAGTATCTCCAAATAAAAATGTATCACACCATTTACTGCCCAGTCTACTACTTAACATATCCTACTCTCATGTCAAAAAATCAACTAACCAGCTTGGTAAATTTTTTTTAGTCTCTTTAATATAATTTAACAAGATTTCTGATAATCCTAATAATATTGTCTTTCAAATACAAAAGCATCACTTATGAGAAATGTGGAATCAAAATAAATTGAGTCACAGCTTTATCATGAGCAAGAGAGGTGGAGCACTTATAATTAATGGCAATTAATGCTCAGAAAGCAGTCAGTCTTGCTTTAATATATGAGTGCATGTTTTTCATGTTTCATGAAACAAAATTTCTTGAAGTACCTAAGGCATAAAAAAATTCAACATTTTAACTGCAGCTTGAATTTAGTTTAGTGTTTACATTAAATAATTATAATTCTTTTAGATTTTCCAAGGAACAGCTGTAGAGTTGGGGAAAAAATAAAGTGTGATAATTTGTCATTTGCCTGTTTCCTTAAAACCAAGCTATAGTAGTGACTGATGAACTCAGATACAAGAATATATTATCACATGATTTTCATCTGCATTTTTGTATTCGATCCATAGGTAAGATGGTAAGATTCTCTCTCCCTCCCTCACTCCCTTCCTTCATTTCTTTCTTTTTCCCTATTTCTTTCTTATTCTATTTTCATTAACAAATAGCTTTGAGATGTTTCATAAACATGGTCCAAGAAACATTAGCACTTAAATTTTACCTGGTTAAATGACAATACTGAAAATAACCAGGTTGTTATGAGATTATATTGGCAGAATTTTGGAAATCTCTGATGCCAAAATATGGTAAGGGAAGCTATTGAAATATCAGTGCATCTCATAAACAAACTATGTAATCAAATGGTTGTGAATATGAGGTATAAAGATGGTCTAACTGTAAACTGGTATCAGATTGGACTAAGTCAAAATTTGCAGTGAATATGAAAGGATTTATATAAGATTATTCTTGTATGTGGCCAAAACTTGGAGTTGAGATAAAATTTCCTATGATAGCTAATGTTTTCTGACCTGTTGGATGTTTTTGTGTGTGTGACTTACATGACCAAATAACATTATCTGAAAGTGCAGATTTCAGTAAAGACCCAGGGCAGTTCAATTTTAGTAAACTGGGTGTTGTGCATACACATTTTAGTGGCCAGCTTTTTCAATTATCTTGTTCCAGAAATTAAGATTTAATCAATGATTATATTGCTAGAAAAAGATGTCAATTAAGATGATGATAACTGTTAGGGTTTGTTTTCCAGATGTTCCCTGCCCCAAGTGTCATGAAGTCATCATGTGGGCTTCTGGAGTTTATGACTAATTCATGGTCCAGTGCTGGGATTATAGATGTGAGTGCTGCACCCAACCTAGTGTAGTATAGCCTGCATACAGTATAAGGTAAAGAAAGAGGCTTGCCCTCTGCTGCTCTTTCCTTTTGTTCTTGCTGCTTTCCCTGTATTCTGTAGCCATGAACTCTTACCCTCTGCCATGTGCCACTCTGCCTTGGAGCCAGCTGAATATGGACTGAAACCCACACAAACTGAGCTAAATAAACCTTTCCTTCCTTAATGTTGGACACTGGGTATTTTGTGTCAGCAATGAGAGGAAATTAACCAAGACAAAATTTGGTACCAGGAGTGGGGTCATTGCTGTGACAGTACCTGACCAAGTGGTTCAAGACCCATTGGGAATGGCTTGTGGGAAAAGTTTGGAAAGGTTCAGAGATGCCACTTGAAAGAATAGCCCTGGAGCACCTTAGGCTGCTCTGTATGGGAGATTCTGGTCAGAGCTCAGCAGAACCGAATGCTGATAGAAATCCCACTATAAAGACCAGGCTTGGGAGGTTTCTGCTAGAGATAAGGTCTGTATTGATTGCTGGACTTCAGATGATATATGTTATGGCTTGGAAAAGTGTTTGTCTGCATTTTGCTTGTGTCCGGAGATTTTGCCTGAGTCTAAGATTAAGGGTGGCAGACTAATTAGCCTGACAGAAGTAATTTCAATGCTGTCAAATGTCGAGGTGATGGCATGGTTATTGTTGGGGACTTTTAGCCAGATTTATGTTGTGAATGAAGTGCAAAGAGCCCAGCAGGCTGATTCACAACATTGTGAATTTTGTCTGGAAAAAAACCTCCAATAAAGTTGTTGACTGCAAAGACAGGTCTAAGGAGATCTCCATTACTGAGAAGAAGCAAGATAATATAAAAGATGGCTTGAGGGCCTCACAAGAAGCAGCAAGTCTCTACTCTTTGCAGCCTCAAAGCTGCAAAAGTGAAAGAATTTGCTTTAAGGAGAAAGCTGCAGAATGTCATGTTCCAGAATGGTGGCAGCAGCCACACCAGGTTCCAAAATGGCAGAAGCCATACAAGGTTCCAGAATGGCAGTAGAATTGAGAATATTTTCCTTAGAATCAGATTCAAAGTGCTCAACAATGCAGACACTCAACCCCTATCACCAAAAGAAAAGAAAATCTATTTACTGCTCCGCCTGGCACCAGATCTTGTCATCATCCATGTGGCACTGGTTTTAGGCGTATGCAGAATGCAAGAGTTCTAAGGTTGAAAAGGCCTCCACCCAGATTTCAGAAGTCATGGAAGGCCAGGCAGTGTGCTCCTGAGAGAGCATTGTGTGAAGCTGTGAAAGTGAAGCCAAAGGTATAGTAGAGACCCCAGAAGTTTGGAGAAGCCCAGAACATGAATCATCTAAGGAAACTTTCAAGACAGGCCTAATAGAGAAGTTATGGGAGCTGAAGCCCCCAGAAGTGCTATAGGAATTGAACCATGAAAAACTTTTGGAGCTTACAGTTTACCATAGATTTATTTGGATGTTCAACATGGAACTACAGGACTTAATGTTTGCCCTGCTGAACTTTGGAATTCCTTGTTCCCTAAGCTTTGTATTCCTTTGTTTGTACCTTTGTCGATGGTAATGTTTGTTTATCCTGCACCATTGAATGTTGAATGTGGTTCACTTTTCATTTGTACAGGGCTTCACAGTTAAGAGTTTGCCTTAGATCTTTGAAGAGACTTGGGACTTGCACTTTTCAGCAATGCTGAAAACGTTAGGGCTTTGGCAACTCTTTTTTTTTATTTTAAAGATATAAAACTAACAAAACAACAACAATGAAGACAAAATCAAATCTACACACAACAAAAATGATACATGACCTCAAAACAAAATGATAGGAATTGACAGTGGTTGCTATATTACAAACTGTTATCTTCAACAAAGTTGCTCAGCCCATCAGATATAAAAGACTAAAGTGCCTTTTGCAAAAGGAATGAGCATGAGTGTTTGTGGGGCCAGGGTTAGAATGTTAGAGTTTGTGTCTAGATGTCCCCCCAAAGCCTTATGCAGTCATGGGATGGGCTTCTTGAGTTTATGATTGATTCATTGTCCAGTGCTGGGATTATGGATATCAGGGCTACACCCGCCCTAGGGTGGGTACTCTGCATAAGGGAAGGAAAGAGGCTTGCTCTTCTCTTTGCTGCTCCTCCCTTTTGCTCTTGTTGCCTTTGCTGTCTTCCGCCGCCATGAATTGTTGCCCTCTGCCATGTGCCCCTTTGCCATGGAGTTAGCTAACTATGGACTGAAAACTCCTGAAACTGTGAGCTAAAGAAACCTTTCCTTCCTTAATTTTGGGCGTTGGCTATTTTGTCTCAGCAATGAGAGAAAAGTAACTGAGCCCATGACGATCACACAGACACCATCGTCCTGACACTGTGGCATTTATAAGTCACTTACATTTCAGTTTCCTCATCTCCCCATTTGCAGCTATAGGCGGATCACTATTATTCCTGTTTAAAAGTGTTAAAACTGAAACCTGGGAAATATTAAGTAATAAAAGGCAGAAGAAAATTGATGTTCAGATTTTCAGATTACTGACCCTAAAGTCCATGCATTAATTCTACCCTATAATTATTTAAGCAGAACTTGTCATAAAACTGTAAGGGTGTGTGAGTCTAAAGGACAGAGAGCTCCTTAACTATATAACATGATAGAAGTTACTATAAAGCATCTTTCTGCTGCAGCTCAAAGAATTTCTGTTTAATGATGTCATTACTGTATAAGCCAGGACATTATACTGCATTTAAGAGATGTAAAATAGTCATTTAAATATTTACTGCTTTGGGCTTCATATTTATTACCGATAGCAGCTTTGAGATGAAGATTTAAACACTACATTGATTTCTGAAGCTCTATCATAAAGGATTTTGACGCAAGGCATTCTGTATTTCTAAGAGGGCTACCTCTCAGCCAGCTGCACCTGATGTTGATTGCTATAACAAGTAGCTTAATTTGAGGAATTAAAGTGGACCACTGTTGACTCTCTAAACCTTTTCTTAGAAAAAGGTCTTTTTCACTATATCTAAGAGCAATATTCCTGAAAGTTTCTGAGAAACTCTTTTTTTATGTTAAAGAAAATACAAAAATAAAAACAACAACATAAACAAAAATAACACAAGACAAAAACAATAAAAATGATACAGGATTTGAAAACAAAATGGTAAGAATTAACAGTAGTTGTTATGTTACATATTGTTATCTTCAACCAAGTTGCTCAGATTATCAGATGTAAGAGTGCAAGATTGAACAAACCATTAAAGACAATAAAAACAATAATAAAAAACATTACAAATGATACAGAGTTTCACTGATCAAGATGATAGGAATTCAACAGTGGTTGTTATATTGCTACCTTTAAATTAGTTGCTCAGATTACCAGATAGAAGCATGCAAAATTGGTCAAAAAATTAGGCATTAACTGTTCCTTTCAATGAAAGTTGTCTCTGTAATAGGAACTTGGAAGAGTAAATAAACCTGAAAGGTACAATAGATATTGAGAAACCCTTTTCAGAAAGGTCCATGGGTAACATGGTCCTAAGGACCAAGAAAGAAATTGGTGTGCTTCCCCTGGAAAGCAAGAGAGGTAGAAGTGGTCATTTCCAGCACAAAGCAATGCTGCCCAGGGTACAAAATTAGAAGACTTAAACACAACTATTTTCCTTTTCTTCTTTACTTTCAGAATTTAAAACAACACCTGAGAATAGGAGCCTCGGAAAGAATTCACCCCTTCTAGGAATATAAAAGGAGGTCTTGGTACATCGTGTGAAGCCTCTATGGTATCAACTGCTTTTAATGCAATACTACATAATGTGTGTACACACTGTATAATTAACAATGAATAAATTATACACTATATAGGTCATAAAATATTGTTCATAGGTTTTTTTTATCTTTTCCAAATTATGTGTGGCAGAAATCATTATGCTTATTTTTTAATTGACTCCTACAAGTCTTTCTGGCTTGCACTTTGTCTACTGTAATCATAACTCTACCTCCCCTCTGATAATTTAGATTTTTTAGTACTCACCTTTTCCAGGAAGGGGTCTCTAATCATCTCTCTCCCCGCTTCTGATTCTTATACTGTGCACTAGCTGCATTTGATTTAAATAACTAGACCTTAAATCTTTTACCACCACACTTGCTTTGATACAATTTATTTACCCATCAAACTTTTTGAAAATTGTTCTGTGCAACATTTGCTGAATATGGTGCAAATAACCCCACCATAAATGATTTTAAGATGCTACAGATTTAACAAGTGACACTCAAAATCTCCATATATTTAACAGTAGTTCTCTTGAGCCCAGCTAAGTGAAGTCCATCCCACCACTGTCTTAATTGAGATAAAAAAAAAAAAAAAACTCTCAAGGAGTTTAAGGTCTGGTAGGATGTTTGACATTCAGCTGACCAAATTTACAAAATATGGGGCAGTAGTTACTGTAAGGAGAGTATTTTTCTGAAATCAGTTATCTCAGAGAGACCAGTTATCTCAGAGAAGGAATGATTATTGAAGAATAAAATTCAGATATTTTATCTTAGAAAGTTAAAATCCTGGGTAGACTCTTACAGGTTCGGAGCCTTAAAGATGAGAGTAATTGTTTAGCTCTTATACAGTAATGTCTAAGGTCATTCAAGCACAGCAAACTGTGTTCTAAGGCATGGGTGCATGACACGCCATGGCATCATCTTTTACCCATGGTGTGCATCAAGAACTGTCTGAATGAGATAAAGAGGCCCCAGACCAGGGAGAATTTTTTCCTATTTGTGCACTGAGTTGGCTATATTCCATAACACCTTAGATGTATCTGCTCCTAAATTTTATTTCTCAACCTTAAGTTAACACTTTGTATCTATGGGTGTATTTAAAAGCATGTACTTTCCCATCATGAATTCAGAGCTCATTTTCCTCCAGGAAATCATTCTTGGTCCTTTGTACATTTAGTCCCATTCCCTTCTGTTTTGTACATCCAAACATAGTGAACCTTCTCTGCTCCTGGTACATTCCCGTGGGTTGCTGTTCATTTCTTATGAACAATAAAAATGAGTGTGTTAGGTAACTACCTCACCATGCACTGTGACACTTCCCTGAGATATAAGATTATCTCTCCCTGTTTGGATTGGCAGCACCTAGAACAGCTCTAATGATACATGGGAGATAATCAATAGCACATAACGATGGTGTTGAATCAATGACATGGTTCCTTCATGTGTATAATTTAAAAGACTGGAAAAAGATCAAAGGAATTGAACTTGTTTGAAACGTGAAAATCCTCTTATTTTATGGATTCACCTTTCTAATTGCTGCTGCCTTAGACTTAGAGGAAATGAGTTCATATCAAAATTGCTTCGAGGATGAAAACTTACCATGGTCCCTCTAGCCTGCTAGAGCTTTCCTTTAGGCTCAAATCTATCCAGCTTAAACATAGCTCAGGAAAGATTATAAGGAAACGATAAAAAAGAGGATATCTGGAATCTCCAGAAGTGAGACAGAAATGCTGCTGATCCCTGGATTACTGTGCATGGCTTTAGGGTATTTCCGAACTTGGCAGCCAAAATAGATCTACCTCCACCAATTAAGGAAACCAGAGAATTTCTCTTAAAATCAGAGAATTTCAGAGATGGGTAGGGCTCTTAAGTATCTATATAGGCAGATGCTAGCTTAAACAACTCTTGGCTTGCACTCTAAAGGTAGACTCTCCTGGACTCCACCCATGTACTATTAAGCTTTTCTTACATACATTAGGAACTTCAGTAACTACTAGAATAAAAATGTTACAGCAAAAGGAACTAAATTATAGTTATGGTTAGGACTAACTTAGATGATGCAGAAGTAATGTTATTCTCTATTTCCATCCAGGCTTTTATTGTACCATTGCATCATTTAAAGTCAGTGGTGGGGAGTAGGACCCAGACCTACCAAGGCTCAATCCAATCTTTGTCATTCGTAGGATGCATCACTTTAGACCATTAATCTATGTCAAACTGGGTTCCAGTTTCTTCATCCATAAAATGGGAATAATAACTTAAAAAAGACTACTGGGAGAATTATATTATTTGAAGGGTTTAAAACAATTAGTAAGGAGATAAAGCTGAACGATAGGTTAACATTTATTCAAAGAGGTCACTGAATTTCATCTGCAGTGAAAAAAGAAAAGAAAAAGTTAAACCTGCTGACACCTACAATAGTTTTCTACCTTTTTATCAAACTTTGTTGGGGATATAGCTCAGTGGAATAAGCGCCTGCCTAGCAAGTGCAGGGTCCTGAGTTCAATCCCCAGTACCGCCAAAAAAAAAAAAAAAAAAAGATATATATCAAACTTTGGCCCACTGATATTACTCAGCCATTGAGACTGTGTATCCATTATAAATCAATCTGACTATTCCAATGCAGCTACAGAGTGTGTATCATTATTTGTAATCAAGATATAGTGTCATTTCTGCTTCTCAGTTTGGAAGAGTGATGTTCTCAGAACTTTAAAGCCATATTCCACTTTTCTAGAAAAAGTTTCACTTTTTAGGGTATCTGTTTTCCTTGAAATGAAATATTTTAAGCATAACAGAGTCTCCCCAAAATTTCTATGTCATTATTCTATTTTTTCCTCTAGCATATAAGCCTGAGTTTTTCTGTCACAGGTCCAAGAATGCTGCTCTGTGACAAACACAGTAGTAAATACCTACTTTTAAAGGGCTTGCTTGCTGTTATGCATAGGTTAGCTATGGAATATAGTTTAGGAAGGACAGTCATATACCTAGGTACTACTTGGGCTTCCCTTAGAGAGGCAATCCCACCACATCACTTTCCCATTCAGTATAAAGTGTGATCTCTGCAGAGAAGCATTCTCTCTGTTTACCCCTGAGTCCCCAGCTCTGGGAACAGAACATAGTAAGAACTTCCTCCTTTACCCTTTGGGTCACTAGTGTTCACTTTCTATTTGACTTTTTGTTATTGTTCACAGATAGATTGCTATCTAAAGAGCAATAAATAGAGAAGAGAGATTTTATCTAAAGATGTCACTCTGTGAGTTTAACTGTATCTGTACTTCACTTCATTTTAGATCTAGGCTTTGGTGGTTACCTCCAGTAGAATTTAGCAAGTTCAGATTCCTAATGTCAGATCAGAAGTTTTCATTCCTTCTCTGGAAATGCAAAAGTCTTAGAACTGTGCAGAAGGTTGAGAATGCTTATTTGAGATTCCAATTACACCTCCTAAAAATAAGAGCATTCATTTAAGTACTTGTCATGCAATGCATATTTGGGAAATTGTATGGGAATAATTAATGTTGATTCTGTATTGCGTGTGAAGCCCATTGCATATATTCATTTAAAAATTAAGTTTGGGGGCTGGGATACAGTAGCACTGTGCATGCCTTGCAAGTGTGAGCTCGTGAGTTTCATTCTCAGAACCAAAAGATAAATAAATGAATAAAAATAAAATTAAGTTTGTTGCATTAGAATTTACATAAAATAAATATCCATGGTGAAGTTTGACGATATAGATACGTAACCACTGGAACAATTTGGATCTACTTTCTTGTTCATTGCCAATGCCTACTGCCAGGCACTGCCAACTTATGCCTATGGTTTTGCCATTTCAGTAGTGATAGATGAAAGAAATTAAATAGTGTGTAGCCTTTTGGTCCAGCTTTTTTTCAAGCATGTCTTCTTTACCTTCTCTTTGTTAAGAGGCAAAACCCAACACCTCAACGTAAAGGAGGAGAGGTTTATTTTGATATCCATTTCAGTCCATAGTTGACTAGCACCAAGGCAAGAAGGTAAAGCAGAGAGATACCCCACCACATGGTGAAGAGTAGAAGACAGTCATGGTGTAAATGGCAGGGAGATAAACCCTTCCAGGCCGTGTTCCCAGGGGCTCGCCTCTTTGTGGCAGACCTTGCTCCTAACAAGTCAGTTATAAGCCCCCATAAAAGCCTAGCTTATGAATGCAAGAGGCATTTTGGGGACATATACCTATAAAGCATAACCCCATATATTCCAATTTAAATTTTATTAGACCTTATCAGCTTTGGAGGGTTTAACTAACTTACCGTGTGAAAGCTAGATTTTGATCCCAGACATATCATGAACTGTGATATGCTAAAGAGAGTAATTCTTTCAGGGAAATGTCATTCAACTAGCCTTAATTTTCTGATCCTGTGCTGCTAATCCTGGCATGATGGGATATAAATGGAAATATCGGTGCCAGCATCAATGTATACTGAAAAAAACTATTAGGGAAAGTAATTAATGCTTTTCCACTATGGGACAGTTCTAAGACCAACTATGGCGGACCTCAGCTCCTAAGATAAGAATGAGTTCGTACATTTATGCTTGGTTTAGTGGAAAATGAGGTAAGAAGGAGAAACGCATAAGGAACTTAGAAATTAATCTTCATAGTGCAATATTTATGAAGAAACTTTCCACAGTGTAATTGCTTCCAACCAGGGCATGTGTACACTCTCAATGTCTGATAAAATCCTCAGTAAGTTAATATATGTTTGTTTACATTTTTAAAGAGAATTAAACACAGAAGACAGATGTGGGGCAGCACAGTATAAAAACGACTTTATGTACCTCTGTTCTAAAACATGACTTTACATCTGCACAAAGAACATTACAGTAATCCTGACATAATATGAGAATTGGACAGAACCATCTTTCAGAAGAAATTAAACTGCCTGTAGAATGCAGAGATTTTTCTCAATAGCCAGTCTCACTCGATACCTCTTATTGACTCTATTGCACCTGGCCTGAGAATGAAAGGTGTTACAAGGAGTGTTCTCCTTCCTTGGAAAATTTTGCAACTGTTTGTTGTACAACCTTGGGCATCTGCTAAGGACTGAAAACTGTACCCTCTCCCTTCCCATTCAACTCAGGTCCAACTGGACAAGTGCTCCATAGCCCGCTGATTGCCAGCATGGAATCTTTCTGCTGTTGACACAGGGTGATAAGCTATTATTAAAGAAAGAGAATCTTTCCAAATTTTTAAAATCTAGGCGATTGCCTCCATGAAATCGACTGCCTTAACCCGATCAGTTGGTACACTGGCTTTGTTTTTGCCAAGTCATTTATTCTTATGAAGACAGAATCCTTTCCTGTGTGGTGTGTAATGCCAGCGACTAAATCAGGAAGCAGATGATAAATCTGACAGGAAAAGCAACAAGGGGTATTCAGGTGGCTTAGTGTGAGAGAGGTCCAGGAGAAGGACTTCCAAGGTGTGACTCGTGCTTCCCTGACCACTGGCATGAATTCACCACACCGCACAACTCTGCAGTTGGCCCAGGATCCCCTGTGCAACCAAAACCTCAACGGTATTTATTTCAGGATGTAGCAACTTGTTGGTTTTCTTTGAGTTCCCACACAAAATGTCTGCAGTTAAATATTTCATCAATGTTCAACAATTCAATATTCCTCAGTTATTGGTGCTCACATAATTTTTATCCCAACATGTGCTAAATAAATTACTTCTGGAGAATGATGCTTACTTGCCCAAATCACACATGATTGATAAGTGCTTGGACTTCTACATAAATTAAGTATAATATTCAGAGTCAGTGTTCTTTAGTGCATGGACACTAAGACATTCCACCAATGCTGTCCTATTTTTCCATTTGATTTTCTAACCACCTATTTCTTGCTAAAGGCTATCAGGAGATACCACCAAGATGAAACATTTTTTTTCAGAAGTTTTGAATATGTGAGTAGTTCCTGGAAATCTTGGTTATTCATGTAGAGAAGTGACCTATAAATGAAAGCAAACCAGCAGAAATCCATAGCAAGACCCCAGGTTAAAAAAGAAATTCAGAGCTGAAGAATGGCATTACAATTCAAGGCCAAAGACAGGCTTTTTCTAAAAGATTTTTCTGTCTTTTTAGTCTATGTGTTCCCTCTCCAAGCCAATACTACAGACACTTGAAATTATATCTTCCTTTAATACTTATTTGTTGTTGAAATATGAACTAAGCTTCTCTAAATGATATTACTAAATTAAGGAGAAAACAGCTTTCTGACTTTGAAGTAGAGTGCTACAAAACTTGGAATCCATTTTTTGTCTTAGCAACCATTTGTGAATGTTGCTGTTTCTCATGCTTCCATGTAGTTGAATTCTCCTACTGGTAGGCACAAGGATTCCTATCCTAGCATAAAAACCATGGCATTCCTTTAAGTAAATCAAGTGTGATTGTATCATTGTATAATGTAAATCCCCCTTTTCCCTAGGACGGGGAGCCTCTTGGGAATCTGCAGCACCTCAGCAAGTACCGAACCACGGCAGGGGAAGGGGAGTCACAGACATGCTTTTCTCTTGTTTCTGTTTATTTCAGGGGTCAGGTGAGCTAACACCTGTGGCCAACAATCTAAAGCTTCATTCTCCAGTTATTTTATTAGAATGACACTGACATTTTTTCAACAGTGTCTATTTTCTAATCGCCTGACTGAATATAAACTTTAAAGATTCAAGTGTGTAAATCTCCTTTACTTTCTAGTTTTGTGTGCATGTAATCATATGTGTATATTTGCATGTAAGGGACACATGTTCTTTTGCCTAGGTATTCATATTTCTATTTCTCTTTAAAATTAGGCACACCCTGGTACTGAGGATATGTGTGAACCACTGGATTGCTTGCAAGCTAAAATTTGACTTAAGTTGTGTTCCGAAGACCCTACTACTACTTTTCTCAGACTGCAAAAGCATCCAAGCAAGTTTCAGCTATTACACTTACCATTTTCCTCACAGTTACTGGTTTTCATCTTGAGCTATGAAAACAACTCCATGAAGTGTGCAGTGCTAACGATATTGTCCCTACTTCAAAGGTGAGCACTGTGAGGCTTTATCCATATCACACCACTGCCTAATGCTGACAGTCTGCTCTGGGAAAGTGAGGCAGAGAATGGATGGACATCCTGGGATACACACTCCCATTACAGTTGGTTCAAAATACCAACTCTCAGCTACTAGCTCATAGAACTTCTGAATATTTAGTGAATCTATGTACTGTGAAATAAGGATTAATCTAATCTTCAGCTTCCAATTCTGACTCCTGGGTTTTAGTCTGCTGTACCACACTTTCTCTGAACGGCCCCCACCTTTCATTGAACTTAGTGGCTTTGGTTTAGATTTATTAACCTTCTAGATTTTCCCTCTGAATCAAACTTCTAAGTGAAAATCAGGGAAGTCTTAATATGTGATCCTTAGTCTGGTTTTGCTACTGATGCAAAATATATATGAGAAGTTCCTCGTTTAACTTAGGAACGAATTTAAACTTTTAAAGTAATTTAGAATGCCTTCCAAAAGCTAGCTATGACTCATGGCCACCACCTTACTATTGATCTGTGTCAGATAAAGTGAAATTCACCTGAATATCATAATACAGCACACTGTATCATGTACTGAAATATATCATGATCTTGCCCACTTTGGAGTCCTCCCTGAAGACATATCCCATACATACTAGTCTATCATAGATCCTTCAAGTTGAGACCTCTATGTCTACCAAATACTAGGTAGAATAAAAGTCCACAAACATATCCATATCCTGATGCCTGCAAATGTGAATGCAACCTTGTGCTGCAAAAGGGACCTCAAAGATATTATTAAATTTTGAAATAGTGAAAGTACCCTGGGCTATCCAGATGAAACCAATCTAATAGTAAGTGCCCTTAGAATAATGGAAGTGTTCCTGGCACTGTCAGAGAAGTGTGGATAAGGACCCAAACCACTGACTTTGCTGTTGGAGGTAAGTAGCTCTCTGATGGAATAGCTGGTAGAGTATAGGACAGAATCCCATCAGATTACAGGGTATCAGTACTATACTGAGTAGGAATGAAATTCTGCCACTGACCACAAAGAGTAGGAAATAAATTTTCTTACACAGTCCTTAAGAAGGAACAGTCCTGCTGGTAGCTTGATGTTAGCTCGGTGGGACTCCTATATTTCTGTCCTGTGGAACTATGGGAGAAAAGTATTGCTAGAGCTGTGAAGCTTGCAGTACGGCAGCCAAAAACTAACGCAGATCCTTCACCAGATGCTAGGATTCAGCTGCCATAGCCCTCTGCATTCTGCCCGTCTCATGGAACATTTGCACATTCTCAGAGCCCAGGCCTAAAGCCATCTTTTCTGAGAGATCAGAAAATCAGAGATCAGATTGTTCTCTTCCTCACACAGTGGTGTCCCCATTTTCTCAACTTCTCACCTTGGTTATTCATTTAAGTGATTATTTAATTGGGTAGTATACAATGTACATGTAAAAACAGTTTAAGCAATTTAAAAAGTTTGTAACATGGAAAGCATTGTGCTATTAATTTCATTTTTAAAAATTTTTTCAAATATAAGATTTTTTTGCATTTCCATTTTCATCCTTATTAGAGAAATCAAGTTTTTACCCATGATTCCTATCCTTAGTGAATGGTGTAAGCTGAATGTTTGTGTTCATTCAAAATGTACAAAAGCCTCACAACCAGGGAAGTGGTATTTAGAGATGAGATCTTTGAGAAGGATGTAGGGTCAGATGGGGTGATGAGGGTTGGGGTCCTATTCAGTGCCCTTATAGAAAGAGCTCCCTGTGCATCTGCCTACCCTCCCTTAGAAAGTACACAAGATGCCTTGTGAAGTCAGCGAGATAGTAGCCATCTGCAAGCAAGGAAGAACCTTGCTGTACTGGCACCCTGATCTCAGATTCTACCTCCAGTACTGTGAGTATAAAACAGATCCATTGCTTAAGCCACTCAGCCTATGATATTCTGTTACTGCATCTTGAGCAGACTGAGATTTATTCACAGATAGTGTCAGTTTATGTTAAATTCTCTGATTTTTAAGATCTAAACAATGTGACTTCAATTCCACATGAAGATGAGTAACTGTAAAACATTTTCACACTGACCTGCCTCTCACAGCCTAGGTAAACTGGTATTTAGTATATATCTTTTTCTATGCTTCACAGATTATTTCTGCTGTGATAATTTACCTTTAAATATAACACATTATTTTCATTTATGTACTTTCTGTATTTTCTAATTATCTTTATTATTTAGCTATTAAGACTTTTTGCAATTATTTTCTTCTTTCTGGGATATATAGTCGTTAAAAATTCCTTCAATATAAATCTTCATGGTAGACAGTTTTTCATTTCCAGTGTATATCTTTATTTTATGGTCACTTTGCTTGGGCTTGAATTCTGAGTTATTCTTTTTTTCTCAGAGGACACTTAAAGGTAGTCCCCCACAGGCTTCTTTCCTATCTGCTTCCTCTTAGAAAAGCCTCATCTCAGGCTGAGCAATAGCTCTCGAGCACTCAGACTCTTCAGTTGAGATGACTAGAAGAGCTGATGTTTACCAGAACCTCAGGTGATTAGAAGACCTGATCCAAATATTTTGGCTTACTAGTGATTCTTTGGAAGTTCTTAATACCTTCATTTTTTCTTTTGGTGTTTAAAACCACCTTCATGTCTATGTTATAAGCACCCTCTCAAGATTCCCATCTGTGGATTTATGTACATCATTACTTTTTATTTACCATGAATGAATATTATTTTTAAAATGCTACCTTTTTTCCAATCATCCTGGTCCTTCCTCTGACACATCAGGCTTATGGTAAGATTTTCTTATTTTATCACCCATATCTCTTATCATCACTTTCGAATTGTTCATATTTTTCTTTCTGATTATTTTCTTCAAATCTATGTGTCTCAGAGTATGAAATTTTTAAAGATGTTTTGTCTTTATCCCAGCTGAGCCACGTTTGTCTAAACATGATAATGATATGTTCTAAAAAAGATTTTCAGAGAGATTTTGTTTTTCACAAAAGAAATTTTAGCTATACTCTAAGTCCGTGGGATTTCCCAAAAACATATATGGACCCTCTTAACCCTTTCACCAACTTCCTCCAGTAATAATATCGTATATAGCCATGACACGGTAAGAAATAAATATTCATATAATCTTAGATAGCCTTTTGACATTCTCACTTTTCACTCTCCTTACAGGAGTCCGTTTTTCCTTCTGTGTGCATGTGTCTGTCTGTGTGCATATATACTCTTGCAGTTTTACCTCCTACGTGGATTCATGTGAATAACATCAGTCAGGATGCAGAACTGTTCCAGTGTCAGGACGGAAGTCCTTTGTATTGTAATCCTACTACCTCCCTGCCTGCTGGAAATTATGAAGGTATTCTCCATCTCTGTGCTTATTACTATTAAGGATGTTATACAACTGAGATTACACTGCAGTAACTTTTTGAAACTGACTTTTTTCACTTCACAAAACTTCCTTGCAGTGCATCCAGGCTGCTGCTTGCATCAATGTGTCTAACACTCACTTTACTATCAAGTGCTGTCCCAGTGTATGTTCGCACCAGCTTTGCTCAACCACTCGCTTGGGAAGATAGATGTTGCTTTTCGTCAGTCTGTCACTGGTTTTGGTACTCTGCCTTCTGTAAATTGTAATTCATTTACCTCAGATAGAGGTCCACGTTATCGGGAACTATCGGGTTAATTGCATGTTTCATTTTCTAAGACGATGAAAGTTTTTCTTAAAAACCTATGTTATTTTAAATTCTTAACAGAAATATATGAGAAGCCTACTGTCTGTGTCCTAACAAACACCTGATATTTTCTGTTTTTTATTGTACTGTTACATTAGGAATGTAGTAACCCAGTTTTAAATTTTAGTGACAGTGATTTTCAAGAATTTTATTTGGGTCTTTTATATTAATTTATTTTCTAAGTACATTTTGTGTATTTTTTTAATTTGATGTATATTCTTTCATAACCTGTGTATAGTAACTTGAGTTTCTTAAAAATCTTTGGGAGCCTAGATATTCTGTAATTTGAATACTTGTTTGTATCATAAGTAATAATTGCTTTGATTTTCATAGGTGGATGCACATTTGGTTTGAATCTAATCTGTATGATTTCTAAAAACCAAAAGTGATTCTTTCAAATTAGGGTTTTTGATTTCCAATGAAGGCAGCCATAGGTTGCTACTGACTTGGGATTCCTTTGGCCTTGGTTGAAGTTCAAAACCAAGTGCAGAGCTCCATGTTTCACTTAATTGAGATTCTAAGATTACTTTCCCCATCTCAGTATTTCTGGCAGTGAATGCTTTAACATTAACTTGAATTTCTACACTGCTCAAATATTAGCATTATCTTTCTTCTTAATTTTAGCTAATTGTCGTTGTGTATATAAGTAATTAGAGAATTCCCCATCTTAAAAATTTAGGAAAGTAGTAAAATATGTTTTTTATATTGCATCTAAGATTGCTGGTTTGATAGTTTTTGAAACTGGCGTCTCCATATATTTTCAGGCCGGAGTCTAATTCAGGATCTTCCTGCCTCAGCTTACCAATCAAACACCTAGGTTTACAGGTGTGTACACTATGCCTTGCTTTATGGTGTGTTGGCTAGAGTGATGGCATCTTTGTGGGCATTTTCTCTGTCAGGAGGCCTGAAACATAAGTTCTGGACTCCATGCCTCCTTCTTGTTGAGGTTTTCCCATTGTAGTATTTCCCTGTTCACATATTGCTTACTTAATGAATGAAGAAAAAAGTGAATAAACTAATGACAATTTGTCAACAAATCACCAAGTCATAACCTCTTGGAGATTTATCAGGCTTCTATGTATGACAGCATTTACTGGGAAAATTTCCCCTAAAATTATTAAAGGAATCTATGTTGTTTTTACATCAAATATGTACATACTTTACCCAGCACATAGATGCACACAATTTACCACTGCCACAAAAAAATTACTGTACATCAAATGTGTAAACACAATTTTCAAAAGCTAGTGATACTAAAAGATTAGTTTCTGAAACTGAAAATCAGAAGAAAAACTGAAAACGTGCCCCATTACATACCACTAACTCTCTCAATGCATACAGTTTGTGCTTCTTGATTGAAATGAGTGGCCCAAAATAGAGAAACCGTTTGAAGCCATGTTCATTCAAAGACTGGACTTCTTGCTTTCCAGTCTAGACAGTGTATTTGTTGTAACACAAAAGCCTAACACCTCAAGGTCACGGCAGATAGAAATACTTTTCTTTCAACATTTTTATTATACTCAATATAAATGAACTCTTTTCTTCTCTAGAATTACATTCATAAATCACAAATTTAAGCAAAAGCATCATATTGTATGTAAAGACAGAAAAATTCTCTTAATCTAATTGGTGGCTTATCTTACTGTCACTTTCTGTCTTACATCACAATGTTATTTGTATGTGGTGACAATACTTTTAAAATAAAAATAAATAGTAAGAACTAATCTTCACACACAACCACACACACACACACACACCTTGCTGAAACCATTGCTGCATGACAAATTCAAGTGATAGCAGAGTTTGAAGAAATGCAGTGCTATAAAAGTCCAAAATAATTCTAATTCCTTTCTAGTCATAAATTTTAAGTTTTTCTTAATTGTATAGATGAATCTTAATGTCAGAGTAAAACTTAGATCAAAACTGTTTTCTTTCCTTTTTTGTTCAAAATAACTCAGCTAGAAAGGTGTCTGAATGTAACGGAACAAATAAAATAAGCAGCAATTTAAGAGACCTACAATTGCAAGGAGATGAAAAACACAGTGAGATATGCCAAGCACTGCAGTATAAATAATGTAAAAATATGCAACTTTTCAGATTAAATGAACTATCCTCCCATTTTTTGATGTTCACTGAGATGCCATTTAGTGCAACACTTGCAGGCATCCCAAGAACTACTTCAGCAATATTTACCAAAATGAGTTGCATAAATAAACAAGTCTTTGTTGCTCACGAAACACAGATTTCAATACTTGTTATCATTTTTGCAATGACCTAAAGTTTAAAATATTTTTCTCTGCTAAAGAGCAAAGTCTGTGGAGACAATGTAAAGTAGAGGATACGCCAGAATCATCTTGTAGCCAGGATGCACAGCCTCCCCGGAGAACCCAACAAGGATGAGATACTTGAAAGGCTCATCTGTAGCAGAAGGACAGAGAAAAGGACTTACCAGGTCAACCCTCTTCAGATGTGGCTGCCATTCAGTATTTCATAGAAGGCTGGAGGCCTTATATGCCAAATTCTAAGGAATCTGCTACTAAAATTTTCCTTTTCCACTGCCTCTTGAACATGTGGCATTATACATATTTTAGATAAACATAATCTTTATCTGGCTTAGGAGTTTTATTTTTCTTTCCTTTAAAAAATATTTTATTTTGACATATGTATGTGTGTGTGTGTGTGTGTGTGTGTGTGTGGTCTTTGGGATCAAACATAAGGCCTCATGCTGGCCAGTGAAGCATCTGAGACTGAGCCACACCCCTAGCCCAATTTCAAGGATTCTTTTTTAACAACAATAAATTTTTCCTCATTGGAACTTATAATCATATATAATTAACAGTGTAATCTTCCTGCATTGACTTCTGATAAAAGATCTTAGACTCAAACACTCCTTTACTTCTAGAAACATAATTTAAATCATGAGCAAATTAAATTAAACCAGGTTATATAACAATGTCAACTATTTTGAGTTCATTTGGTAGGAAGCAGATACTTTGATTTATAAAGTATGAATTTGTCAGTCAGCTAACCAGGCTTAGTTTCCTGTAAGACCACGAGGGACAAGAAGAAAAAGAGTCAGCCCTAACTTAAATTGATTAGTAGTTTCTTCTTAGCTATCAGGATGAAGTCGAAGTCCCTCAGCAAGATGGAAAAGGTCTTTCAAGCCTTTGTGCCTCCCTGCACTCCACATTCATTTCTCAGCCTGTCCTCACATGTTGTCAACGGTCTGGCCAGTCCGGCCTTGAGTATCTCCCAAAGCACCAGCCCTGTCAAGGCCTGCTGCTCTGGAACCACTACATCTTCCTACCATCTCTGTATTCTGAATTTTTTAACTTGAAAAAGCTCAACTTACCCTGAAAGACTGACGTGAAGACATGGTCCCTCAAACACCCCATAGCTGGATCACCCAAACTTTTCCTTCTGTTCTCCCAAACGCAAATTTATGTATCGCCTTTATAATCCTTGCAAAACTATACTGTATTAAGTATTTTGCTCACCTGTTTCCTCCTCTACATTTTGAGAAAGTTTGTGTCTCTTATCTCAGCAGCCTTAGTGCACATTACAACATAAAATACACCACAGGTGCTCAGTAAGGAAATATATTGCATAGAGGGTTTTTTCCATTCTTTGTTCAGATCAGAAATAATCTGTCGTGTCTGGCATTATTTTATTCAGGCAGCGGTTAGGGCTCTGCTCCAAATTTTATGTTATAGATCTGTTCTGATGCTGCCTCAGAGCCTCTAACTGCTGGATTTGTCTGTCTGGTTATTGGCAGCCTGCTGAGCACGAGGGGTAAAATTCGCAGCTATTTTAAGTGCTACTTATTGAGTCAGCCTTCAAAGTTTTGTTTATCATTTTCAGTTTTATGCTACCTTTTATATTCCTTAAGACCACTCAGGAGCATTTAAAGCCATCTTCCAATTTATATTTTCAATGTATATTTCCAGCTGAGTTCTTTTTCATTTCTCAGTACTTCCTCTTGTAGAATCTCAGATCAGCTTTAAGAAGAATTCACATCAAATTATTTCAGCCTATTAGTAGTTACTACCATTATTCCATGAAACACAACAGGAGGGAGAAGAAATCCTGGCTCTTATAGGTTCCATAGTAGTACACAGCAATTAGAGTAAGCACAAGAAAAGATGTGGAAGGAGCATAAACACCAGAGTGTATTTTTGACAGAATATTTCATTCTTCCTCTAGAGTTGCTGTTCAAAAGGAGAAAATCAGGTTATGAGTCTATCTTTATTTCAAGAATGCACCAAGCTATATAATTAAAGCTGGTCAAGTGGTTCCTACAGAGGAAGCACAGACTTAGAGGAGGCATAATATCTGCCTCATGAATTTCTTCCGTTACTGCTTGGAAGAAGGAGAACGTTTGAGAGAGAGAGAGGGTAAAGTGTAGCATCGTGTTATTTCTGATGCCCCGAAACTAGCCGTGCTGTCTTTCTGTCACCATGAGGCCGCATTCCAGAGAAATATGTATAGAAGAAAATTAGTTATAATTGAGATACATGTGCTTATTAGAAGAACTCTTCCTTTGAGTTTTCAATTCCTAGGAGTAAAACTGTCACATGATTAAGTGGTTGCTAAAAATTAGTTTTATAACAATCTCCTAAGTTGGTTTTAGACTTCTAGTCTGATGAGGAGTTAATGAGTCCAAATTGGTGTAAAGAGTGAGCTTCACGCTGTAATGATTTTTTTGCCCACTTTCACCCCATCCCTTGGGAGTGACATGTAGATTACCCAGAAGGTCTGGGTCAAAGGGAAGAAGAGAGGGTTTAGGAAACCCCCAATCTTATAGGGTGATGGCTAAAAAGTTTGCCTCCAGAAGGAGCTATAAACTTTCTCACCCAAGAACACAAACTAGTTTCACCAGAGAGTAGAATGTAGCTTTCTTACTTTACTATCCTGGTGTGCCTTCTTATATAGAATACAAATCCTTTTGCTCAGAAGAGTCAGATTGTGTAAAAACGTGAAGTATTCAGGGAGAACTGCCTTCCAACAGGGCTATAATATGCAGTATTTTTCAAATCCACTTAACTCACTAAAATGTAATCTCCTTTTCTCTTCTTTTCATAAAAGGCTTTTGTCCAATTAGTTCTCCTTGGAATTTCTTTTGGAATACACTAGTGAAAGAAATACCACAAAGGCTTAAAGTCAGATACTTTCTACTGCCCTCACGTGACTAGATATTTGACCTTGCGTAAGTCTCTTAAGTCATTTGAGCCCCAATATTTTAGTTGCAATATAGTGAAATAGCAAAATTGAATTATTATAAGTATTTATTAAAATATATGAAGTGTCCAATAAATAGTCAAAAATTTTAGTTGCCCTACCATCTTTCTCACCCAGAATTTTATTTTATTCTAAATATCATCATTTTCCAGAGATTCTGGTATTTTCTCCTATTTGGAGAGTTGCTCTAATGATTTCCAAGAAGAATTCAGGAGAAAACAGTTAGTAAGTAATATCCATCAAGTCAAGTTTAGCTGTGCTCTTTTTTTCCTTCTTGATACAAATTTCACTTATTTGAATGATGTGAATTTCCTTTACTATAGAGTAAAACAACAACAAAAAAGTTCTGTCAGTTCTTAATGTCATTTTCCTAAGTTAAATGACTATCCTTACTTGTGCTGTAGGGCAGCAAATAAAAAAGCACGTATCACAAACAGGGCTACCGGAAGTAGGGGTTGAGAAAGGTATCTGAATAAATCATAGGTGGCTAAGGAACAATAAAGAAAAGAAAAAAAAAACTGACTAAATGAAAAACACAACTTTGTCTATAAGGCATTAAGAGGGTGAACTTTGACCAGGATAGAAATCCAATGAAGTCCTGCTTACCTGAACAACCTGATCCCACAGGAAACTCTAGGACTGCAAGGAGTCAGATTTATCTCACCATAAGACAGTGGAGCTGGCTATTGTATCTCTACATTGATTAGATATTAGCTGGGGCATCTGTGCCAAGGGGGCATGCAGTGTCAGAGTGTCTGTCCATATACTGAGGACAGTTCCACAAAATGAATGCAGCTGTGAATCATTAGCAGCCAAAATTCACAGATGCTCGAGGTTGGGTATGCCCACCTGATAAGGATCAGATGGACCAGCAGGAATAACCTCTGCACAGGAATACTTGATAGAGAGACTTCTGGACTAACAAAGTTCACAAAAAGAAGTTAAATCATATTAAGGCAGTAATGGTGCAGATGCTGAAAACTGGGTGGACTGAGGATTTAAGAAATAATGACTACTGAAGCTAAGAGACCAAAGCGTCTTTGCTGGTGTCCTTCCCCTCAGATCACAAATATTGTTTCTCCTTTTCAAATTCTGCCATTTGGAGGCAAGTGTGGTGGTGCATACCCATAATCCCAGCACTCAGGAGACTGAGGCAGGAGGATTGTTGTGAATTCAAGGCCAGCCTGGCCTACAAAATGTGCTCAAGTCCAGCCTGAACTGCACAGCAAGACCCTGTCTCAAAAAGACAAAAAAAAACAAAAGTATAAAATAAAAAAATTCTTCCATTTGTTTAAATTTCAAGAAATCTCCTAGTTGCCAACTATTTTGTCTTGTGCTTTGACTTCAATTCATTCTTACTTCCTGGTTCTTGCAAACTCCTGATCTGCTGTCCATTTACATAGACTTTGACTCTCATTTTGCCCTCCTGATCTCTGTTATTCCCCGTGCCGCTGCCCTGCTACTGCCTGAACAAGTATAAATCTTCAGTGATTTGCTTTTCTGGCACAAATGACTTGTCTTGACCCCACAACTTTCTAGTTTTAAAGTAAAACAGGCCAAGCCCCTTTCCATCCCAGACCCAAAAACTTGGTTAAAAGTCTCACTAGAGTGCAGACAGAAGTGGCACGCAGAGATTGCAGGAGACCATAAGTTTAAAAAAATAAATGACTGTATTTTTTAAAAGATTTACAGCCCAGCATCTAGGAATATTTAGTGTAGAAACAAACAAAACATACTGAGTACTGCTGTCAAAAAGATAAGAATGTTTTACACCCGATGTTCTACGGAGGAAAAAGATTCTTCTATGTTCATATGATATGACTGAGGCAATGGTAACAACCATCAGGCGCATATGAGGACAGCCTTTGTCCTCTATGCAACAAGACTACCACTGGTTTAAAAAACATCCAAACATTTAATATGCAAATGTTCTGGTGGTTAATATGGAGAACATCAATTATTTGGAAATTTCACCTGTCTGGAAATTTTACTTTCTCTTAAGTATGATCAATACTATGCAGTTACAATAATAAAAGTCTGATTATGTAGAATTTTGGGAAAGTGGTAGTTTGATAACTTCAAAAATTAACTCAATCTATCTCAATAATCTCGCTAAATGTCCTTTGAAAGGACATTATTCTATTTTTTGTCTTGCAAGTAAAAACTCTGAAAGTAATCAATTTTTGGTTTAATAACTAAAAGTCTTACAGAGACACAAGGTTATCTCCACATCCATTTTCCGTTAACAAAGTAACAGACATGAAAGGCACAGGGGGGTTGCGTTGATGCTTTGTGAAATTTTGTGTTTTAATTTCATGATGAAACTTTACTTTCCCATCCTTTGCGTCATTTTTTTGACAAGCTAAGTGCAGACAATGTAGAGTTCATTGAGGTTCCTGCTACTTTCTGTGTGATTAATCAAGGCTTTACTGTAAAATAATTCATTTTTCATGCATAGAGACATCTCTAAGTTAGCCTTGTTTTAAGAGGGTTAGAGGAAAAAATTGAGCCCATACATTTATTTGAAATACAATTAGAATAATGGAAACATCTATATCTCCTTAGCATTAAAGACTATAGAATGGACAATTAAAAGCTATCTCAGATTAATACTATTAAAACGTCATGAGTAATATAGCCCTGGCTGTCTGATTTATCATTCCCCATTACTATGTAACTTACTCAGAAGCTATGTAATGAGGAGGCAGGCTAAATTAACAGAGCTATGAATTCTCAAGAGGAAGAGAAAAAAAAATCTCTGAGATTAGACTGCTACTCAGAATAAAGCCTTCCACTCTCTAAATTATGATCCATTGGAATTGTAGCTTTTGAACATGTTCAACATGTATGATGTCTGCAGCACCTGACAGGAAGAGATGATGTCAGTAGAGAATCGTTTGGTATAATGATGATGTAGTTAAACTGCTATACATTCCAAGCTGGTCACTGCTCTAACTGACTGTTTTTCAAAGGTCTGACTGTATTAGACACAGCATTGCATGAACTGGCCAAAATCTGGACTTAAAATGAGTTGAAGAAATCACTCATGTTGAAAATGCATGTGGAGAACACAGGAACTCTGTAGTCAGGCTACACTAAAAATGAGCTAACACAGAAAGAGACTCAAAGCTGCTAGGCCAACCTGCTAGACTTCATTCCTTGGTATCCTAGGGGCACTCTGCAGAGCATCGCAGAACTCCATTTGTACTTGTAACTTGGATGGGAAACAGGTGGCCACTACTAACCCACCAGACATCGACTGAAGTAGCTTCCTGTGATCTATGCCAGTGTTCCTCAAATCTGCACACATATCAGAAGCACCTGGAGAGGCTTGGAAAGTCAGACTGCTGGGTGCCATCCCCAGCACTACTGGTATGGTAGGTCTGGGGTAGGTTATGAGTGTTATACTTCTAATAAGATCTAAGATGTTGCTAGTCAGACAACCATATGAGTAAGAACTTTCAAATCCTGTGATGTATTTTGGTGCTCCTGCTAACAATTATTTTTTAGAAGAATGCATTCAAAAGCTGAAAAGACCAAGTGAGAAGAATGTGGCATGGTCTCATATGACTGAAGCCTGTGGCATTCCTTCATGAATTCAAAGCTTTATAGTGTAGGGACCAACTCAGGCACAATGCCTCAGTGTAACCAAGTCCTTCAGGATTGTGTAATCTGTTACCTAAAGTGGCACAGGGAGACTAGTGTGAGAGGCACCTCAAAACCTTGTTTGGCTGATTTGTTAAGAAATAGATTTTTTCTTAGAGTTTGAATAAAATTTCATGGAGATAATATTTGAACTGATTCATTGAATACATTTTCCCAGACAAAAACAAAACAAAACAGTGATGATTAAGGGAGGCTTTGTCATATTTGCATATTGGGTTGATACTGAAGCCCTGTGAGCACAGGAACAATTTCAACACTGTGAAATTGGTTTTGACTATGAGATTTTATTTAGCAGCACTCAAGATATGTGACTAATAATCAGAGATGAATTGAGTTGGCTGTAGAGTTGTCTTATTTAGGTGTGTTCCTTTTTTCTATTTTAATTGAAGTATTCTTCCTTATCACCTTCAACTGTTGTCAACACAATAACTTGCACCACGACCCTGATCCCCAGGTCACAAGATCCTTAGCATGGAAAAATTCCTGCCCTATGTCTCAGTCCTCAAGTATGGCTATATACCCTTCTTTATCTTTCTCTGAATCCACATAGCTCATATCTTGTGTGTGTCTCCTCTCTTACTTCATGATTCCAAGGTTTTCTTTCTTTTCCTATCCTCTGTGCCTCATCACAGCCAATCTTAACTCCTGACACAAAGAAAATATTCAGTAATCTTGACTTAAATAGATATTAAAAGGAAACAGGTTGAGAGTCATAGACAAATTGGAAAGAGTAAAGGTGGACAAGAAAGGAAATATTAGGAATACATGATTGTGACAACCCCTTATTTTAGCACGGCTGCCCTTCAGAATGCTAAATGGTCTCCCTTGCAGGAGTGGATAGTGCAGTTCTGTACAATTGGCTCTACCTCAACCTGCAGTCATGGCTGCGAAGGTTCCAGGGGACTTTTGGGTTACTATCACACAGTGACAATCCTACACACACACACACACACACACACACACACACACACACACACAATTTTTCCCAGTCATTGTACTCTGCTCCATTGTTTATAGAAATACTTATCTTTTTCTACTCTCATTCTTCTACTGCGTTATAAGAATCGGGCAGTCAAAGCTAAATCTGTTTTAATCATAGTGCAACCATTACTTGTCCAATGCTAGGTACCCAATCGAAGGCATTCAGCAAATACTTTTTAAGTAAGTTAATCAAAGCAAACAACTTTGGACACTAATACAAATTCATTTCCTGGGCCTACTAACTAGAATAAGGTATTCCCAATATATGTGTTTAACAACATAACTATCCAATTAGAAAGCTTTTATCATTAGAAAACAAATCTTTATTAAATGATCTTACCAAACTCACGATATACACATCTGTGCTTTCAAATTGTTAATGTATTCAAGATATTTTTCTCTTGCAAAATAATAACTTAGCAATAAGGTTAAACTTAACCATTTATTTAAATACAGCTGTTTATTGGCCAGGTTATTTTGCATGCAAACCACTGCCCCAATTTGTATTTGAAAATCATGTTTTCATTTGTTATTTTATTTCATAATCTCATGAAGCATTGGTGCTCAACCATAGGCTACTCAGAGTCTGGTTAATTGCTGTTAATTGCTTCATAATCATTACAGGGAAGAATAAATGTTAGAAATGTGTTTTCCATACAAGAGAATAGACTACCTTGGCCTCACACAGATTTCCCTGACCCAGGGTGCACGTTAGAGTCATCTGAGAAGATTTTTAGAGGAAAATAAATGCCAGGCTCCACCTTCGGAGCTTTGAATTTCATCGATTTGGGGAGGAGTCAAGTTTTTCTGCTATTTTTACTGTCCCCAGGTGATTTTAGTATGTACCAAGGTTGAGAATCATTGACTTAAAGAGAGAAAAATAACTATGAGCCAGCAGAAAATGGACTGTTTACTCTTCAGACTTCGAGAGATGCCCTGACATTCAAATCAATGGAATCATTTTACACAAAAACACAGAGAGATGGCAATTCACTGCACCCTGAGTGCATCCACCTGCATGAACAGTAGACAGGAAACCCTCCAGCTTGGAACTTTCTTAAAGCTGGCTATTGCCAGAAGATTTAAACAGGTTGAAAGAGAACAGATGGCAAAAGTCTAGCTGTCGTCTCACTAGCCTTTAAGCTCTGTACTAAGCCCAGGTCCTATGGCTCTGCCCGGTTTCGCCCCACCCCTAAAATTTCTTCTGCTCTTCCCCTGTTGACAGCTTGTCTTTATTCCTAGGGCTCACCAATGTCAAGGTGCTGTAATGGGTCCCCTAGAAACACAAGATGTCTTCCCCATCTTTCAGTCTGAACTGAGATGTGAACATATATATGAGATATAAGCATGTCATATATATATGACTACTAAGTGAGTATTTTTTAGGACTTTTACATTTTGTCCTCCTGAATTTTCACATTAAACTCTTTTTAGCTTTCCAACTCATTGCCTTATCCTCTATTTCACTCCATTTCCATCCCTTCATTTTCATATTTGTACAATTTCCTAATGATTAAAATTTCTTCAAGGGCAAACCAATGACCAATGTCATTGTCACAAGGCTAAAGAAGGAGAACGGTAAAAAGAAAGAAAATCATTCTCAGAATCGTTCCTAGTTATAAAGTGATATATGATCCTCAGAACAATCTTTGAAGAGTTGACTTCCTAGCTCCATTACACAGATGTAAAATTGGACCACAGAAAAGTACATAGATAACTTAAGATGAGAGAGAATTTATACTCAGCCTTGTCACTAGTGATCATACTCAGGGAGAAAGCCTTGGATTTGGAATGGGAACAGTTTGGCAAGTTTGAGCCAAGCTTTTAGAAAATGGGATGCCGCTACTAATTGCTCACTTGTATTTCCAGGAAAGGGCATCCCTGAAAGCACCAGTGTTTATGTCCTCATTTCCTGCTATCCTTGAAAGTAAGGAGTGATTTACACGGCTGGTGTGTTTGGTAGAAGGAAGTGAGCTTCCCTACTTCTCTTTTCCTCCTCATGTTACTCAGGAGCCAGCTTGCGGGAACACCCATGCCATGGCGGCAAGCACCCCTGTATCTCCCAAAGGCAGGTCCGCCTAGTAGGATGCTTGTGGAGTTCAGTGCTCCACACATGCATTTAATTCTGGGGCTTGGCATTAACAAAGCCATTGTTGGCTTACATCTTAGTCATATTTTCCATTATTAGTGACATCACCAAAAGTAATTATGACAGTTAAGCTTAATCATTACCTTGTTTGGCCTAAGAGTGACCACGAGGATTACTAAAGCACGTTCCTGTGTGCATCTGGGTGATCATGGACATATGAACACAGAGTCTTTCCCTGGTTCCTGCCCCTTTCTTCTCTGGTCCCCTGTTCAGGTCCTGGGCACTGAGAACTGATGAGCTCTGCTTGGTCACACTCTTCTGCAATGGTGTTTCTAACTTGGAGCCTGATGAGACTCCGAGCAAATAAACCCATCTTCCTTTAAAAGCTGTGGGTGTCAGGTATTTGGCCAGTGACCCAAAAGCTGACTACAGAAATATAGTAACATTCTAGTTTCTTTTCTGAGACTATAGATTGTAAAAGGACAGAGTGAGAGACGATGACAGCTAGCGAGAAGGAATCTATTAGTTTTGATATGGTGTCTACCAGGCTCTCATCTGAGTAGTTGGACACTCGGGTTTACCTCATTTTATTTTTCTTCTCTACTAATTGTATCACTGTAATGTCTAAATGATTGGGAATCTTTTTTACAATGGTAGCTCATATTCTATCCTTTTCTTTCCATTTTACACATACCTGAAAGAAAGATTAGCTCTCCACTCTTATCCTTGAAAAAAATTATCAAAAACATGGTCCAGTATGTGTTTAGGGGTATGAGCAGGGATTGGTCCTTTGGGGTCCTTTGGTCCAGCTGAATTCAATTGGGAGCATGGATCTAAATCAGTGATGCCTAACTTGCGGATCTCAACCATTGGTATCATTTGGGGATGTTCCAAGGATATAATTCCTAGACCAAAAGAAGGTACTGGCACATAAATTCTGGGGATAAATGGCAGCAATCCTGGTTTAAAAAAGGCTCCTAGGTAATTTTGATGCACACTACATTTGAGAAGCATTTGAGTTCTTCCTCCCCTACCTATGGTCAGACATAACCTTAGAGCTTGTTAGAAATGCATATCTCAGAACCTGTGCTCTATTTATGCTCTGCATCTTAACAAATACCCTAGAGGATTAGTAAGCACATTAAAGTTTTAAAAGTATCAGTGCAGAGTCAAGAATGCAAACACCAAATCATGGAGCAGAGGTAAACAGGATTTTAATGAGGTTTGCAGCCTAAGCTACATATACAGTAATTTACAGTTCTAGGATTGCAGCTAGAGTGAGGAAACACTGAATCTTGTAAAGAGGTAGCTCTTCTGAAATCTCTTAGGGCCTCAAAGCGTCTATTTCTACCAGCCCACCCTCATTAACCTTATGCTACCTCATTGGTTAATCCTGTTGTCCTCCAACACTCACCTATGTCTGGACTCTGGACAGGGGCTTGTTGTATCTCATTGTACTGGTATGTGTCTCCCCTAGCAACGAGATCTACATGGAGTTTCTAACGAAACTTCTTTTGAAATTCTTCTCACAGCAAGCTATACCTCCCTAGTTGTTCACAGAAGATCATTTCTCAGTCCGTACATGTAGTGGTCCAGGATCAATAAGGCCAAATGAGCACTGAGCAATTAAACATGTGACTGAAGTGTGAATAAGTAGTCAGAGAAACTGTAAAAAGGTCAGGTAGCAAGCACTAACTGTGCAACCAGTGAAAGCCCATATATATATATATATATATATATATATATATATATATATATACATACATACATACATTTGGCATTTCATAGAACCTTCAGGCTTCCTTTGATTAGCTATTAAAATTATGGCAGACCAGTGGGGAGAGGCATGATAATTGGAAGAGGTCATAGATAATCAGAAGTGTCTCTCCCAGGGGGATGAAACCTATTAAAGTTTGTTATTTAAATCTCTGTGCTGTTTTCTCATTCTACTCATACACAGAGCGGCTTGTCCCAGCCTTGGTCTCCAAGGAAGAAAGCAGACGACTTCTATTGTTCTTATTTGGTGCTAATTAGCATTCTCAAAACAGTTGATTTAGACACAGCTCCATATATCCCCCAAGCAAGCATTCTATTCAGCTTCTAGATCACAGTTTTATCTCATTAAAGAATTAGCTTTTTCATGTTCACAATGTTTAGATTATTTCAACTAATATCTCCAAAACTTGTAAGCACACACTGAAAAGTCCTCAGCCTCTTGCTATGACCACTGAGGGCAGGAAGTGTTTTGTGAGAGTTAAATCCTGCTATTTAATTTTTTGGTTTTCCTCTTTGTACTGTGTCAGTGGCACGTTAAACATGGGAAGTCAAGGTTACCATTGGATGCCTGAAACCATGAGTAGTGCTAAACTCCAAAGTCTTTCTCTCTCTCCCTCTCTCTCTCTCTCTTTCTCTCTCTCCCTGCTGTTTTCTGTACATACCTATTGTAAAGTTTAATGTATAAATTAAATATACCAAGAGATTCCCAACAACTAATAAAATAGAACAACTGTGACACAATTATGACAATGTGGTGTAATAAAGTGATGGGAATGCTCTTACTCTCGCACCTTTAATCTTTTCATGTGAAGGCTGTGTGAATTTATGGAAATGCCACATTTATGCCCACTGTTTCGTAAAATTAACACATGTTAATAAAAGACAAAAAGGAAAGCACTTTACAGCCTCTCCTCTGGAGCTCTGAAGTGGCAGCAAATTATTCTTGTACTTTGATGCCATTGTTAAGTAAATAAGGGTTACTGGAGTACACCAGCACTGCAAGATTATTTATAACAGTCAGTCTGATAGCCAGGATCACTCTGAAGGGCTGAGAGGTGAGTAGTGTACACACAGAGAAGATGCTAGGCAAAGGATGTTTTGCAGCCTGGGCAAGAGGTTGTAGGACCGTACAAGAATTTATCACACTGCTCAGAAGCGCATGTGATTTGGAAGTTATGAATTATTTCTGGAATTTCCAATATAGTACTTTCAGTTGACCCTGAGTAGCTGAAGTCACAGAGTGCTAAACCATGGATAAAGTGAACGACTGGATTTTTATGCTGCCTACTGAAAGCCCACCACCCACCCTGGATCTGTTTGGTAGTACCATGCAGACTGCTGTCTCCTCCAATAGCTTTAGATTGCTGAGATATATTGGCATTATTGACAAAGATTTGAAAATATTCACACCCGCTGTCTCAGAAATACTCATTAATATGGCACAGGGTGGGAGCCCATCTTTATTTCAGCTGTTTCCAAATTCCTGTGCCCTGAATGGGTGACTTTCGTCTCTTCCACTCAGCTTCTCATGTACTCTGCTCTCATTACTTGTCTGCCCTGCTTTATTTGTCTCCCAAATTTTCACAGTGCTCTCAGTACTTGTCTGGCAGAATTTCCTCTCCTTTACAATTTATTTCAAAGACTTAAGAGAAAAATGAAAAAAGAGTAGCATACTTACTACAAAAGAGATAACCCTAAAAGAAAATTTGAAAAATTATAGGTAATTCTACGACCTGATAATTGTTGAGAACAATTTTATGCAATATTTCTCTGCTTCTTTCACCCATATTTTTCCTCACCATAATTTATCTTGCTAAATATAATCTTTGTAGCCCATTTTTCCCCTCTATACAACATCATGGCATAACTAGGACAAATAAACTTTTTGCAACAGAAATTGCAATGATTGTGGGCATCTTATTATTTCCTAAACCATAACATATTATGCTACTGCCTTGCTCTTTGGTGTTTATATATTTTAATATTATTGTTGTTAAAGAGCTCTCAGTTCAGCATCTTGCTGATAGATCTTTATAAATATAGAAATATTTCACCAATACTGATAGTCAAGAGAGTTCAGTAGCATGGAGCTGGTACACTTTTGGCATGGATGTTACTGATAATTTTTTAAAATAAAACTAAACAGCTTCTCCTGTCCTGAAAACTAAATCTCCAAAAAATACATTGTTGAGAATCCGGTGTCTTCAGCTTATAATGGAAAATTTCCATTATCCTACCCGGAGAATTTTGGATGTTTACTGTGGCTCCTTCTCATGGGATCTATTGAGTGAATTGTGGTCTCCAGTAGTTTGTCTTCCTTTACAGCAGTGTTTCCTACACTATCTTGGTCAAGGACCAGGTTTTTGCTTGTTTCATTTTGTTTTACTTCCAATTTTTCATGGATGTATACTTTTGCAAAATAGTATAAAAATGAATGCATTGAAAAATGTAATAAAACCGACATGCAATATACAAGCCTCTATTTTTTATTGCTAGATTCCAGAGTCATAAAATTTATTTGACAAATTGACGCAAATACTTTAAAAGCTTTCTCTCAATGTCTAAATTCAATTTCATGGTGGACCAATACCTAACAGTTCACAGCTCAGTACTGATGGACCGTAATTTGCATGGCACCATTTCAGAACATACTCTCAAATAGATGCATTAGCTGAATGAGATAATCCAGTGCTTCAGTGGGAAAAAGTTGCTAGCAAAGATATAGAAGTGCAAAGAGTGAATGAGTATTTTTGACAATTGATTGAAATAAGGAAATGGAACTCCAACAGTCAAGAACAATATTAAATACACATGGAGCTGCTGAGCACAGGATCCACAGCTGGGATGATTCAGAGAAGAGAATACAAATTCTGCACAAAAATGAGATGAAACATCAGGAAGCACTCCCTATACTCAAAAAAGTTCCAATTCTTGATTTAAGGATGGTTTGACAAGTGTTCCCCCTTATAATTATTTATCAAAATGTGCTTGTAAGTTACATGCATATCGACACATTTCATAATTTCAAAATGCCACATAAACACCTACATACTAGTGCTTACTAAGGATGTGACAAATGCTTCTATATCAACACATTGGAATTTAGACAAGTGATCAAAATGTACATTAGAGGTGACTCTGCTATATTCATGCTTAAAAGCATGGTATTTGTGCCTCAAATCTATCTGGTAACCCTTAAAGAATTTCATGCTTACCACACTTACAAAAGAAAAACAATTGATAAAATGGGAGAAAACCGAAGTCTCACTTTTACAAAGAAAGGATATAGTTTATTATTCCTAAAGGGTAACTGTCAGGTAAGATGAGTCCTGTGGATACTGTGTGTGAGTGTGTGTGTGTGTGTGTGTGTGTGTGTCTGACTAAAATTGAAATGTTGAGAAGTAGGAAAAGGAAAGTGTAGTCTTACCTACATTTCTCTCTTATTTATATATTGTTGTGTAACAAGGGAGAGAATACATCTTCATTTAACTGTTATTCTAAAATAGCATTGCAAATCATTCAGGCCTAACTAAATGACAATTAGAGTATATTCTCAGTAAGAACAAACACACACAAATGTATACATTCATTTGTATATTGTGATTAGCCAAAGAACTCTCTTCTGTTTCAACTCCAGTTTCAGGACAAATGTTGCCTTGATGAGTTAAGTTTTTCCTTTTTATGCCTAAATGAAGAGTATAAGGCAGCTACAGAAAGTTAATGGCCCCTTGTTCTTTGTGATTACTCATTTCCATTTTCATTTTTTTCCCATTGGAAGGATGCTAGAGCAGTTTGCTTTGATTCCTTATTCAGAGTTCTAAACAACAATCCTTCTCTAGGCGCCTTTGGGGCTTGTTAATCAAACGCAAAGAAGGGAGGTAGCTCTGAACATTATTTTTTTGATTATCACTCACAGGTCAACAATCCAGAGTCTAGAAGCCTCTGACCACTTCTTAATAATCATCCAGAGACATCAAGGCCAGATTTCTTCCTCCCGTGGAGCAATCATGCAATACTCAGTCCTGTACCAACGAGCAAGTCGTTTATCCATTGGGCAATTTTTGTTCTCTCATCTCTTTGATTTCTAAATTCTCTTCTTTTTAATTGCTAAAAAATTGATTTTTCTGCCCTAGGAGCAGAGAAAGGCAAGAAAAAATCAGAGTGTTGATGAGGCTGGAGCAAATGAATGAGTTAATTAAATGTACTTGGCTCAGCAGAAATAGACCTTGGTGGGTGATGTCAAAGACAACGCTGCTCTTTGAACCACTGGGACATCTATTGAGCTGTGTGTCACCATGGTTATCTGTGGGAGACTGCTGAGAGACCTGAGGTCGGCATCCATTTTGTATTGCCAAGAGACTTGCAGCCGGCATCCACTTTGTAAATTACCAGCCATCTTGAGAGTTAAGTTCCGGTTTCCATATTTGGTCAATTTCCTGTAAATCACGTGCTGTCGCCTGATATAGTCACATGCTATCGCCTGATGCCTGGACCACCCTCGCGTGATGTTTGGACCTCCCTCCATTGCTTGGTTACCCGCTGACGTCAATCCCCCATTCCACACTGTATAAATACCCGTGCTTTTCGCTTAATAAACGAGACTTGATCAGACTCCTGTCTTGTCTCCATTTCTTGTGTCTCTTGTCTCTATTCCACCTTCCCCGTCTAGGGTCTCCGTTGACTACCCGCGGGTCAGGACAGTTATCTTTTACTGGCTCTTCACAAGATATTTGGATAAGGAATTGGAGCAAGAGAAAGTAGGATAAGAGAGAGGGAAAGAGGCAGTTGTCGGGTTCTCTTTGGTCAATTTCCTACTGATGGAAAATAAGGGATAAAAATAAAGAGGAGAATAAAATGGAAGTGTAGTAGCAGATAGCACAAAAGTGGTCAAAAGACTGACATCAAAGCACATTGTCAGGGCATCCCTTCTCTTCCACCAGGAAAAAATAAGTCAACAACACTTCCAAATTGAGGACTCCAAATCAGTTGCCTTGAAAGGCCAGTGGGTAACTGAGATGAAGGAAGCTGGGTCAACATGGAACAAGAGGAAATGATGGGAACAGTGAACAGTACTCAAGTGTCCCACACCAGGGCACCTACTGCACAACATCAGGGGCCTCTGCTTTGTGACTTCCACAAGCCAAGTCCAGTGATGCCAGATCTGCTGGTACTTCAAGAGAAACTTCATATCTCGAATTTTACTTAAAATATCTTGGCCTTGTACATATGTAGTTTCCTAAGACACTTTTGTCTATAACTTTATAAAAAAGAGGGAAAGAAGTAGTGAAGTTCTCATATTAATTCTCCTTCAGTACAGTCAACAATGAATGCCTTATATTGTTTTTGCCTGTTCTGTGGACCTTTGTTTATGGAAAATTGAAAATTCCTGAATGGCAAATAGCAGGCTTTGTATTTCCTCATGCTCTCCGTATATTCATCTTTATAGCTGGGTTTGTTTTAAGACATCCATGCCTGAATTAAAATAATTTGTAACACATTGTTTTGATTTCACCATTTCAATTGGAAAAAACAGAAACCATCATCACGTGTTTGTGTGCCAACTTTTTGTAAATAAGATAGAAGATATTGGCATGATAAAGATACACCCTGATCCACATGTTTTCTCTTAGAAACTTGCTCATGTTCAAGCCTCTAGGAAAAGTCTTTGAAGTTTCAGGCACTGTTTGCAGTAAACCCCACAAAGGAAGAGAAAAGTGGCTACATTAGCTAACTCAATTTCTGAAAGTTACTTCAATTATTCTTGATCGAAGATCAGCAGGTTTTGTACAGGGCTCGGTAGTGGATATTTTAGGTACTGTGACATCGATCATTCCATAGCCACACTTCTCCATCCATGTGGTAAACACTCAACCACATACAAAATGCAAACTAAGGGAGTGACGGTCTCATTGTATAATTTCATAAAAGCAAGTAGTAGATAGGACTCGTCCAGAGGCCATAGTTTGCCTACCCTTTCATTAAATAAAAAATCATTTTTAGCCTTTATTGTCTGCATAATGCCTTCATTTTACATTTATTTTCTAGTTCAGAGAGTTCACTTTATTTTCATCCTCTGCTACATCCTGCCCCAAGTTGCCCCTTCCTACTGTTTTTGTGCCCATCTTAGGACAGGCCATTTCCACTTCTGAAATTTGCAAATCATTACTCTTTCCAAAGCCAAATTCAAGTACTATTCAGCCTTCACTGATTTTTTTTCTCTCATACAATTTTTGGAAATAGCTTCCAAATTGGTCTCTCTCTCTGTGGTTTCCAGTGCCTCTCATAGTCTACTTAGATACGCAATACTAGATTTTTCCTTTTTTTAATAAATGAAGCTAGAAATTTAATCATCCATTGTTCAAACATCTTCTGTGTCTCCATGTGGCCCAGGGAAGTAAGGTTTGAGCTCCTCAGAAGGACATAACACTACCAGGCCCTTCCACTTACATTCACCCAAATCAGAATCTTTGTAGCATTTTGTACTTTGATTGTTCTGATCACTCTGTGATTTCAAGTCTTTTAGGTTAAATCTCAGTTTGCATTAAAATCAGTTCAAATGCACCATCACCCTTGATAATATGTAGTCCTGCATATGTGCTTTTGTTTTGCTTAAAATAGTTAATAATTTTAGTCTTATAACAAAGTAGTAGATTCTTAGCAAAATCTACCTGAAATTAGATCCAAAATCTTGTTCATTTTTTAACCCGATAAAGACCATTACATAGATCCAGACTGGTCAGAATGTACTTATGGAGCACCTTTATTGATAGCAGTCATTTATCAACCACTTCCCATATGGTTCTACAAAACTTCATGTTTTATATATTTCATAGCTCATTTAAATAATTTGCAGCTATGTCTTTTACAGGTGAACAAAATGAATCAGTTGTGTGATCTTTATTTTATAGGGGAGGAAATAGGAGAAATCACACAGCTAGTGAGTTGTAGGTCAGCCTCTAAACCTACTGACCTAATATGGAGACTTAGGAATCTGACTTCTTCACTCACTGTTACAAGGTTTACATTTCATACAAATTGAAGATAACTGGCTTATTTTCATTTAAAAGAGCTGTAATAATTATATCAATGATGTAATGATGTCACATTTGGCAGAACTCTGACATATTTAATACTGCGTATAATTGCTTAAAGTTAAAAGGTCCAGAATAAGAATCTTGTTGAAAGTTACACTCTGATCTACACTGATGACTGAGGAAATAATTCATGCTTTCTCAAAATTTGAAAGTTGTCTATTATTTACTTTCATTCATATTCTTAATTTAAAAGTTAAATTCCCTCTCCATTCCTATTTAAGGTTCAGGTTTGGATGTGAAAGAAACACATTAAAGCAAATCCCATTTCCTGTACCCCTCTCTCATTCATCTAGAAACCCACAGGATAGCACTGCCCTCTTCCTATAGAGGAGTGGAAATCAAGGGTATCTCAGAACTGTCTATACGCATGAGTTGCGCTCAGCCATGTTTCTAAACATAAATGTGCTGAATTTATTGGCAGTATTAATTCACCTGCATTTGATGTATCACACCCTGGCACAGAGACCTCAAGTACAAGTTCCAAAATATCTTTGGAGTCAGCGCATTTGCCTTGATTTGGGTGCCTTTGACTTGGTAAGCCAGGTCTGCATATTTATTCCATGGCCAAAAGCATATTTCACTCTAGTGGTGGCTCTACCTTCCTGTGGCTTCTCTTCACTTGGTGCTGCATTTTATGCTCCAGACTCTGCCTTGATATTTCTGTAGGTACAGAGAGGAGCCCGAGTAATGGGTGCCAAGAGATTTATCAGTTCCCTGCTACTATAAAAAAATGTCATGAACTGGCTGGGCTAAGACAGAAGCATTCATGCCCTCACAGCCCCTAAGGTCAAACGTCCAAGATCAAAGTACAAGCAGACCCATGTTCCTTTCAAAGCCTGGAAGGGAGGATCATTTCCTGCCTCCTCGTGTATGTGTGTGTGTGTGTAAAATAGAGTTTTTTCATTTAATTATATTTTATTAGTACATTTTTTTAATTCATGCAGTTCACAGTCATCTCGGGGAGTGGGTACATGTACATAGTACAGCTCACTGCTTTGTAAATTCACTTTCCTGTCCCTGCCCCACCCCTTCCCCTCTGGTTCCGCAGCCACCTTTTCATACTTGCTGATGTTATTTGTCTTAGCTTATGTGTGACTTAGAGCATTTGCATTCATTAGGATTTTTAGGTTCCCGTACATGGCATCTCTTCCTTCCTCTCCTTTGCATATTCCTTTCCCTTATTCCCTTGATCCACTTCCCTATTGGATGAGGTATGTCTCCTTGTACTTTTCTACACATCCTTTAAATTTTTGATTGCACTTTGCCTCACACAAATGAGGGATACCATATGGCATTCATGCTGCTGTGTCTGATTCATTTCACTGAAGACTGTTTTCCAGGTGCACCCATTTTCCAACAAATGCCTCAGATTTGTCATTCCTTACAGCTGAGTAGTATTCCACAGATAGCATATTTTGTTTACCAGTCATCTAGTGATGGGTACATAGGCTGTTTCCAGGATTTATAAATTCTGAATTGTGTTGCAAGACACATTGTTATGCAAGTATCTCTGTAGTATGATGACTTTAGCTCTCTGGGGAAGATATTTAGTAGGGGGAGAGCTGGGTCTTGTCAAAATCAATCAAAGGGATCCTGAGAGCTGGGTGCCCGAAGGATCAGTGCTGCGCTTGGGCCACAGCTTGGCTCAATCCGCGTACAGCCGAGAGAATGATTGTGGCGGGACGGACCCTCCCAGCTCCTGAACACGATCGGCTCGGAGGCGGCTGTAACCAGGATTTGTTGGAGGCGGCAGAGCAGAGTAAACTCAGAGAATGTGCTTCTGGGGCAGATTGCACCAATCTGGGCAGCGGTCCAGGATCCCGCTCAGAGACCCGCCCCCACAGCCGGCGCCGCATGAACTGTGGCAGCTGCGGTCAGTGGCTCCTGCGAGAAAGCTGAGGAGGTGGAAAAGCGCCAGGGAGTGCTAGGATCTCCTGCCAGCACGGATCTCAGAATGGGAGAGCCTAGTGAATACCACAGCAAGATTTCTGAGTCGGGAATAAGCTCGATCCAGGGAGATACACCTGAACGGCATCCCTGTCTGCACGATCCCAGGGTGAGTTGATTGGGCGCCCTGACCGTTTTTCTCTGAGTCGGGAAGAAGCTCCCCCAGCGAGGGACATGCAAGCAGCTTCACTGACTGCAGGATCCCCGGGTCGGAAGAGCTGGCTAGGCTCCCCGACGGGATTTGTGAGGAGGAGAGGAGCTCCACCCAGGGAGAAACACCTGAGTGGCCTGCCTGCAAGGTCCCTAGGGCAGCGAGGTGTTTATGCGCCCCAGACAGGTCTCGGGGTAGGGAGTAGAAGCAGAAATCTCAGCAGAGAGCTTAAGGGACGTTCTCCCAAAGAGAAGGAATCATTGGAGCAGCCTCTGCAGCAGACCTTTGCCTGCTGAAATGCCTGGGGAATTTATAGCTCCACATTTTGAATCTGATACCCAAAAATGGGAAAACACAGGAACAAAACGCAGTCTCAAAACTCAACCCCACACAAAGCAAGTTTTGAACGCAAGGATACAAGGGAACCAGGAAGCCACATACCTGCAAGATATGAAACGATTGCATCCGAAATGACACAACTCCAACAGGCCATAAAAGAGCTTAAACAGAGATAAGCCACATAACTGCGATGATCTCTCAGACAAAAAAAAGGAGCTGAAAACAATGATGGAAGAAATGTTCTCTACATGTAGAGAAGAAATACACAAAAGACTAGAAGAAAATAGGAAACAAATGGAAATGTTACAAGAGCAATTTAGGAATGAATTACCAAGAATGAAACAGATCCAAAGAGAATGCAGGATTTGAAAACTTACACTGAAAGCAAGCAAAATCGCTTAAATGAAACCGAAGATAGAATTTCAGAACTTGAACACAGCATGGCAGCTTATGAGCATGAAAGGAAGAATCTCATGATATCATCAAAGACAAAAGAAAAGTCAATCCAACAGCTCCAAGATGAGGCAAAACGTAACAATATTCGAGTTATAGGAGTGTGGGAAACAGCAGGAGACCTCACAAACGACATAAAAAGAATATTTGCTGAAATAATAGCAGAAAATTTACCAAACAAGGTAAAAGATACTAAAGTTCAGTTAATCGAGGCATATAGAACCCCAGCGATCCATAACCCAAAGAAGAACATACAAAGGAATATAATAGTCAAGTTCCCAGATATCCAGAAAAAGAACACAATATTAAAAGCTGCTGGAGAATTGAAACAGATCACCTATAAAGGAAAGCCCATCAGAATCACAACAGACTTCTCAACGGAAACAATGAAATCAAGAAGAGCTTGGAGCAAGATATTACAGATTCTGAGACAAAACATCTTCCAACCCAGACAGATGTATCCTCCAAAACTATCCCTCAAATTCAATGGAGAAATAAAATATTTCCATGACAAAGAACAACTGAAGAACTTCATGAGGGCCAAACCAGCATTGCAAACAGCACTAAAAGATATTCTAGACAGAGAAAAAAGAGACCACAATTCCAAGAACAACATTAGAAATAACTCCCTAAACAGAACAAGCAAGTAAACAGTCAACAAATGAAGAAAAACATCAAGTAAATAACATCACTAGAATAAGCCAACATATAACAATGATAACCATTAATGTAAATGGCCTCAAGTCAAAAGGGAAAGATTGGAAGAGTGGATTAAGGAACACAATCCAACGATATGCTGTATACAGGAAACACATTTTAATCAAAAAGAAATCCGCAGGTTGAAAGTTAAAGGTTGGAAAACAACTCTCCATGCAACAGGTCCCCAGAAAAAATCAGGGTTAGCTATTATGTTTGCAAGCAATGTAAATTTCAAACCAAAAACAATCAAAAGAGATAAAGAAGGCCACTACATACTAGTTAGGGGAAAGCTGCAAGAGGAAGAGGTAACAATCCTAAACATTTATGCACCAAACCATGGAGCACCTAACTTTACAAGACAAATCTTGACAGACGTAAAAAATCAAATAACTAATAACACTATTGTAATAGGGGACCTAAACACCCCTCTGACGCAAACAGACAAGTCAACTGGACAGAAACTCAGCAAAGAAATAACATATCTGAATCAAAAGTGTGAACAGATGGACTTAGTAGATGTATACAGAGTATTCCACTGCACAAAATCAGAATACACATTTTTCTCAGCTGCAAATGGGTCTCTCTCCAAAATAGACCACATTCTAGCCCATAGAGCATATTTACCTAAATGCAAAAGAATTCAAATTATCCCATGCATATTATCGGACCACAGTGCAATAAAATTGGAAATTAATGACAAAGAGAACTCCAAAAACCACATAAACACGTGGAAATGAGACAACAACCTACTGAATAACCAATGGGTCACACAAGAAGTTAAAGAAGAAATTAAAAATTACCTACAAATAAATGAAAATGCAAGTACAGCCTACCGGAATCTGTGGGATGCAATGAAAGCAGTCCTCAGAGGGAAATTTATAGCAATGAAATCATATACAAAGAAAATAGAAAGAGAGCAAATAAATAACATAATTATACACCTCAAACTCTTAGAAAAAGAGCAACAAGCCAAACCAAGAGCCCAAAGAAGGGAGGAGATTATAAAACTCAGGGCAGAAATTAATGCAATTGAGATGGAGAAAGCTCTACAAAAAATTAGTGAATCAAAGACTTGGTTCTTCTAAAGAATAAATAAAATTGAAAAACCCCTAGCCAACCTTATCAAAAAGAGAAGGGAAAGATCTCAAATTCATGCAATAAGGAATGAAAAGGATGAAGTCACTACATATCCAAAAGAAATACAAAATCATTAATATCTACTTTGAAAATCTGTATTCCCATAGGATAGAAAATACAGAAGAAATGGACAAATTCCTAGAAAGGTACAAATTGCCAAAATTGAATCAGGGAGACGTAAAAATCCTGAACAACCCAATATCAATTAATGAGATTTAAAACGTCATTAAAAACTTACCAACAAAGAAAAGCCCAGGCCCTGATGGATTCACAGCAAAATTCTATAAAACATTTAGAGAAGAGCTAATGTCAACACTCCTCAAACTCTTCAATGAAATCAAAAAAGAAGCAACTCTCCCCAGCACATTTCTGCAGGCAAGTATTATACTGATACCAAAACCAGAGAGAGACCCAACCAAGAAAGAGAGCTGCAGGCCAATCTCGCTAATGAACATAGATGCAAACATACTCAACAAAATATTGGCAAATAGATTACAGCGAATCATAAGGAAAATTATACACCACGACCAGGTAGGATTCATTCCAGGAATGCAGGGATGGTTCAATATTCGCAAATCAATTAATGTAATACACTATATTAATACAGTCAAAGACAAAAACCACATGATCATCTCAATAGATGCAGAGAAGGCTTTTGATAAATTCCAGCATACATTCATGTTAAAAACCTTAGAAAAAATAGGAATGGATGGGCTATACCTCAATGTGATCAAAGCCATCTACAACAAACCAACAACCAACATCATACTAAATTGACATAAGCTGAAAACTTTCACTTTAAAGTCAGGAACAAGACAAGGATGTCCATTGTCACCACTGCTATTCAACATAGTTCTGGAAGCACTAGCCAGAGCAATTGGACAAGAGAGAGAAATAAAAGGAATAAGGATAGGAAAGGAAGAAGTCAAACTATCACTATTTGCAGATGACATGATACTATACATGGAGGACCCCAAAAACTCCACAAGAAAACTTCTGGAATTAATTGACAAATTCAGCAGCGTAGCCAGATACAAAGTCAACACCCAAAAATCAATAGCATTGCTATACACGAACAACAAACACACTGAGAGAGAAATTGAAGAAAAAATACCCTTTACAATAGCTACCAAAAATTGAAATACTTAGGAATCAATCTAACAAAGAATGTGAAAGATTTATTCAGTGAAAAGTACAGTACTCTGAAAAAGGAGATTGAAGAGGATTTCAATAAATGGAAAAACATACCCTGCTCATGGTTATGAAGAACTAACATTATAAAAATGGCCATACTACCAAAACTGTTGTACAGATTCAATGCAATTCCTATTAAACTACTGTTAGCATACCTCACAGATCTAGAGAAAATATGTGTCAAATTCATCTGGATCCAGAAGAGACCCAGAATAGCAAAAGCAATCCTGGGCAATAAGGACAAGTCAGGTGGAATCACAATCCCTGACCTGAAATTATACTACAAAGCTACTGTAATAAAATCAACCTGGTACTGGCTAAAAGACAGACCTGCGAATCAATGGAACAGACTGGAAGATGCAACCATAACGAGAAACCCACTCAGCTACCTAATATTTGACAAAGGGGTCAACCAAACCCACTGGAAAAAAGAAGGCCTGTTTAATAAATGGTGCTGGAAAAACTGGCTTGCCTCTTGCCGAAAACTGAAAATAGACCCCAATCTATCACCATGCACCAAACTCAGGTCAAAATGTATCACAGACCTCAATATTAAAACAGAAACTCTAAATCTATTGGAAGAGAAAGTAGGTAAAAATCTTGAAGACATAGGAGTAGGCAGAGAGTTCATGAAGAAAAATGAAACTGCAAGGGAAACACTTCAAAGAATCAATAATTGGGACCTCATTCTACTGAAATGTTTTTGTACATCTAAAGAAATCACCAGCAAAGTAAAAAGAAAACCCACAAATTGGGAAAAAATCCTAGCTGGCTGTCCCTCAGACAAAGGTCTTCTATCTAGAACATACAAGAATTAAAAAACATGTACCTGTCCAAATCCAAAGACCCGATCCAGAAATGGGTATCTGAGATGAATACACACTTCTCAGATAAAGAAATACAAATGGCAAATAAATATATGAGAAAATGTTCCCCATCCTTAGTCATTCGAGAAATGCAAATGAAAACAACATCGAGATTTCATCTCACCCCAGTAAGACTGGTCAGTATGAAAAAGTCATCCAATAACAAATGCTGGTGAGGATGTGGAGAAATAGGGACTCTACTACACTGCTGGTGGGAATGCAGACTGGTGCAACCACTGTGGAGAGCCGTTTGGAGATTTCTCAGCAAACTAGGTCTAGAGGTTCCATTCAAACCAGCTATTCCTCTTCTGGGTATTTTCCCAGAAGATCTGAAAACATCATATCACTCTGATATATGTGCACCCATGTTTAT
>PVLD010000579.1:158491-188301 GCA_004027595.1 Dinomys branickii | reverse complement strand
TAAGTGTCCATCCACAGAAGACTGGGTTAAAAAATTGTGGCATTTTTATATAATAGAATATTATTCATCTATAAAGAAAGACAGTTTTGGGGACTTTGTACGCAAGTGGTCAAAACTGGAGTCCATACTCATAAGTGAAATAAATCTGTGGTACATGTGCAGGCAACATATTGTATCACCGGTGTAAGAACCTGAGGGTGGGAATATAAACTAAGAGACATGAAGGAAATCTGTTCGAAAACAAAGAACAGATGGGAAGAGGGAAAGGAGAAAAGAAAGAGACAAAAATGTTTGTATGTATATATGAATATACATATATGCAGGAGGGCTAACATGGTTCTACTATTGTATTATATCACTTAATGCTAAGGAATAATTGATGACGGGTTATTTGATCAATCTTGTATGTCTGTATGTGTTATCCTGAACACACACTTTGAAGATATCAATATGCAAAGCAGCAACTATTGGTGGGTTTTTTTGTTTGTTTGTTTGTTTTTTGTTTTTTGTTTTTGTCTTTGGTTTTTTGTTTTTTGTTCTTTTCTGTTGTTGAGAGGATTAATTGTCTGACCAAGTTTGCATGTCTGTATCTGGGTTCATATATATACACTTCGAAGGTATCAATGGGTAAAGCAACAACCACTGTTGAGTCCATCTCAGCTTGTCTGTAGATCTGTTTTGATTGTACTATTTTTATGCTAATATGTGTCTGTTTTTTAATATGTTTTTGTGCTTTTATTTTTCTAAAAATAAAAATAAATAAATAAAAATAAATAAAAAACAAAAAATAAAAAAATCAATCAAAGATCTAAACATTAAAACAGAAACATTAAATGTTCTGAAAGACACAGTAGGTAAAACACTTGAAGACACAGGAATAGAAAAGAGTTTTCTGAAGAGAATTTCAGTTGCACGGGAAATAGCAGCAAGAATCAACAAATGGGAATATATCAAACTGAAAACTTTCTCTTCTGTTTTTTTGATGACTCAGGCATTCCTTGGCTTGTGGCAGCATAACCCCAAACTCTGCCTCCACATTCCCATGGTCATCTTTTTACTGCTTTTGTCCTCCTTTGAGATATATCAATCACACTGGATTAAGAACTATCCTAATGACTTCTAACTGACTACACCTGTAAACAATGGGTAAGTTCACATGCACAAGTATCGAGAGTTAGAACTTCAATGTATCTTTTTAGGATCCACAAGTCAAAATAGAACCAAGAGCCAGGTCCCTCTTCTCCCTTTCTTCCTGCCCTGAGAGGTGATGGTGAGCAAATAGGACAAGGGAAAATAGCTGACCTAGTAATGGTAACAAGAAGCCCTACCCCTGATTATTTTCCTCTTTTTCTCAGATTCCACAAGCTCATGTTGTCCTTTGCCTGGTCTTTGCTACTGCCTCCAAAGAACCATGGACTCAAGATTGTAGGTAGGGACACAGATTGTCTCTTTCTTCTGATGGTGAGATGTCTCTTTATGTTACTGGAATTAAATTTTTGAAAAGTAAGGGAAGTAGACAGTGGAGTGGAATGCAGATTTGTAATCAAGAAAACTGTATTCTTATCAATATTCTCTATGGATAAGCTCCATAATTCTTGTTTAATTAAACTTCAGTTACTTTATAACAAAAATACAATAACATTATCTTGTTGAATAACAGAAAAATGCAATAAAATTATCCTGCAATGAAAAATGCATACTCATGTGTATACATACACAATTATGTAAGTATACCATTATATATGAGAAATAAATGCATGTATGTCATTAATATATGTGTAATTATATATGTGTACATATATATGCATGTGTGTATGTATGTATATATATATATATTTGTATTGCTTGGTAAACTAAAATATTCCTTTGGAACTCTAAGAGAATTTTTTTTGTGTTCTGACGAAATTATAGCAGGACCACCACCATAGTCCGTTTCTGTCGCTAGCATCATTCTTTCAAACCTATGCAGTTTCTTAGATTTCTCAGTTTATTTGGTTGCCAGCAATTGAAACATTTTATGGCTTAGCTTGAAAAATAAATTTACTGAAAGAAAAATGAGTTAGCACAAGAATCAGAAGAATTGTTGAACTACCTGATAGAGAACAAATAGAAATAAGATATCTCTTAATATCTAAGGTACAAGGACAAGTACGTTAAGGATTTAAGCTTTGTGATGAATGAATGACTTGATGCTGTTGTGAAATTTCAAGACATATTGCTGAAAACACATGTTTGAGGCAGAGATTGTCTGACTGAGTTACATTGGGTGGCTTCCCTCTCCTGGACTCAAGAATGAGAGCCCCTTATTTTGACATTCTCCATGGAAGAGCTTGCATAGGAGCAGTTCTCTGAAGTATGATTTAAGTACTGTGAAAGGAGGATGTAAATGAATGACTGACAGGTAAAATAGGCAGATAGCCGCTGTGTTGTCATTTTGAGAACATAGACTCTAGAGTAGAATTTACCTTGGCTTTCACTTGCTGTTCATATAATGAATCAAATGTATCAATTAAGTGAATAATCCCTTGCTTTCTTGATAAAGGGTGTTATGGATAAGTAGAAAAGGGAGTAAAATTGAGTGATATAAAGCTCTGTACCTGAACCTCTCAAAGTGTCTCTCCCATGGAAATCCCTTTATTTTGATTAGTGTGCATTTGCCTCACCTACAGAACATTTTCAGCGTGGCAACCACTTATCACAAATGAACAAAAGATTAAGTTACTGTGGTTTGCTCTTTTAACCCTGATAGGAAATTGAGTTCCTGAGATCACACGTTAGAAAACAGGCAGAAAATAGGGAGCATAAGTTGGAGGGGAGGCTAGTTTTTCCATAGTTGGGGACTATAAGTAAATTTTGCATGAGGATAAAGCAGGACAAGAAAGAAGAGATTCAGAGTGGAAAGGAATAGTAGAAGGATCCCAGAACAATTACGGGGCGCCTGCCTCTCCCCACCGAGGTCATTGACATGTATTCATCGGAAAACAGCCAGTGAAAGAGCTACAGTTCAGTGAGAAGATCCCGCGTGGCTTCTCCACCTTAAGTCCAGCTCAAATGCTCTCTAATTTACATTTCTAGCCTCCTTGAAGAGAGATAGAAGCTGAGGTTCCAAAAGTCCATAAAGATAAGCAAAGTTTGATAAAGATTCTTGCACAGGCATCTTGCTTCAGAGTTCCCAGTGCAACTCTGTTTGGTCAGCCACTTTGTTTCTGAATCTTTATTTTTTTCACTAGAGAAAGAAGCAGGTCATTTCTTATGGAAACACTGAAGCAATCAGCTGAAAAGTTATATGCTTGGTCAATGTCCCAGGGCAGTGGGGCGCTTCCCACCCTTCTTAATATCAAACAAGCAAGCAGCCTACTTATTCATGAAAAGGGCATTTGGTTACAGTTGTGAAATAAGTCTTACTGTGTGCCCAGAACTGGACTAATAGCTTTATATTTTAACATATCCCTCCCTCAAAGAAATCATCAGGCAGATTAAAACAACCCGCTTTCATGTAACAGAATAAAACAGGCTTATTTATATTGCCCAAGGTCACGTAGCTATTACTTGACAAGGCTGAGAACGGAACCTGTGTCTCCTGCTTCCCAGCCTCATGCCTTCTGTACTGTCCTGTGAGGTCCTCTGGGCTTTCAGTAACTGCAGGTCACCATGGTGCTTTCGTGCATTCCAGCCTTCAGAAATCAGAACACATTAATCTCCGGATTTCTTGAGATGGGAATAAGGATGCTTCTATTGATTCGATCTCTTCACTGTTTTTTCCTGAAGTCTTGCAGATTTCCCTTTCTACCAGACTTCCTTTACAAACAGGGCTTAGGGAAGCCTGGGAGAATGTTTAACTGTCAGGCACATTTCTGTCTCCTAGAGAAATGTTAGGCTTTTCACAGCCCATTGCATCCTTCTTGAAAATGTGTTGTAAACCTACAAATATCTTCTGGGACCAGCATGATGGAAGAGGTATTGGGTTGCATCCTTCAAACAGACACAAGTTCAAGCTGCATCCAGCTCAGGAGAGGAAAAGGTCTTCTTGAGTTTTTCCTGACCCAAGAAAAGTAGTCTGATAAAATACCAGTGAGGAGAGATAGGATAAGCGGATGACAAGTAGCATTTTGCGTGTGAATACTAGTTACTGTTATAAGCAGATCGTAACAATAATTTTATTTTGTTTTCTGTTGGCAACTTGTTAAAAATCTTAGCCATTTGTTCTGTGTTATGTACTTTTAAATTTATATTTATTGTATAGCTTAATGGTGGAAATGCAGTAATTATAGCAGGAACATTGACATGTACTTCTGTATTTTTTTATAATACAGTACTTAACACAGTTACTGTGAATTATGCTACTGCTCAGCAAATATCAACTGAAAGACTGAGTCCTCACATAGCTCAGCTGAGGCTGCCGTTAAATACAATCCTGAAAATTCTTGACAAGTGACTGAGGGGCTGGCTGTACTTAACTGTGACACTGTGAAGAGTATCCAGGTGATCAGAAACAGATACACTGCACTAAAATGTTATCTTTATTTTCTCACTTTGCACCACAGGACACATAATCAATAGCAAAGGAAGCTGAATAACCTTTGCAAATCATCTGATCCTCCACTTCTGTCCAAGTAAAAAGAAGGGGACGATCAGCTTGAACTAACTAGTCCAGATTGTCTATTTCTGTCACTTTCATTATCTGCATAACTAACTGTAAATGTTTTGGAATTTATATACTCATTCCATGAAATCAAAACTCTAGTTTTATTTTTTGAAGTGGTCCTCAATTCTTTGCCATCTTGACAGCATGTTCAGTTGGCTAATAAACTTCTGCCTGAAGGTGTTGTGCTGCATATGTGCTTGTGGATTCATTCATTCATTTATGCATTCATTAGTGAGATGTGTATGGAGAAAAGCTCACCTAGGAATCTCGCTTGGCAATAGGACCACAATGATAAATACAACATAGATTTCACCCTTCAGAAACTGAGAATTGATCCAAATGTGTTTATAGATTTCCCATAATATGGATCTGGGACTAGGCACAAGCAGACTTACGGTGTGGGAGAGAGAAGCAGAGAGAGATGTCAGTGCCTGAGAGGGGCACTGAAAAATGCAGAGTAGCAGAGAAAGTAGAAGATGGAGTGTGACAATAGTTGATAAAGTGTTGACAAAACTTGGACTATGCTTCCTAATGTCAGTAGGTGGGAAATAACATACCTGTGGGCCCAGAGGGGTTTTGGAAAAGTAGATCTGAATGTGGGAATGACTGGAGAAAATTCCCCTTTGCAGTCCTGATCACAGTAATGGTCACTTTAACTAATGAGTTTTTTCTCTATCATGGAATAAAATGAATTAACCAGCTATCACTTATGAGCAAGGTTAGTGTGCTCCTTTTTAGAACACAGATTTCCCATTTGGCAGCTCAAATACTTGCAAAACTTTTCTTGGAAATTTCCACAAGAGATTGTAAAAGGCAATTTTCCTACAGTATAAAAAAAGAAAAAAACAATCTTATAAGTGAAGAGATAAAGACAATGTAATAATAATCCATGTGTTTATCATCTCCTGGAATGGGGGAAAAATGGCAATAAAAACTTCCTAAAATATTTTTGGAAGTCTGGTGTGTTGTAACTTCTTGACACTTGCTTATTTTAAGGAAACAAAAATAGGTCTTCTCTAACACAAGAAATGTGCCCCTGCTCTTTTAAAGGTCTGAAAATGCTCTGGGCTCCAAGCCTGGCAATGTTTTCAAACTGGATATCACTAGTGTAACAGTTCTGTGTCTTTTCTGGGGCAGAGCTCATTACTTTCTTTTTTAACTGTTTTCAGAAAACAGGAAAAATAAATGCAGGTGTGTGATTTTATGTATTTCCAAAATTAATATGTTGAAACCCTGGTACTCCCTTCCTGTTTTTCAAAATGTAACTGTATTTAGAGACAAGGTCTTGAAAAAATTATTGCATTAAAATGAGGCTATTAATGCAGATCCTAATCCAATCAGACTGGTGTCCTTTGAGAAAAAAGGGACACTAGAGATGTACAAAGGCAAAAGCTGAGTAAAGACAGCAAGTGGGAAGCCCCGGCAAACAGAAGAGAGGGAAGGCTTCAAAAGAAACACCTTGACCCTGAATAGTAAACTAACAGCACTTTGACTGAAAAAATTGTGGTTTAACCTACCCTCTGGTACTTTTTCGTGGCAACTCTACCACACTAATATGTGTATCATGTCGCAAAGTATGATAATTCCATCTGCTTCACATAATACCAAGAGCAGAGAGGAGGTATAGTATTACAGAAGACTTGAACAATTTTCAGTGATAATCCTTCTTGTATCTGGGAAAGGTTTGGCTTAATAAACTTCTATTTCTAAACAATGGCATTGTGTATTTTTTTAATATGAAGAAATTTTAAATTCATTAGAAGGGAAGCAAGGGAGACACCTGACCCTATCTCTGATGATGTTTGCTACTGTATGATAATTCCATTTCAAAACTGCCAAAGCTACCACTACTGACCCTAAAGGGGAAACTAAAAGATGTTATTAGATGTGTTTACCATCAATTGCATAAAGCGTAAGGCAGGAAGTGAGACAGCTTCCTGCCACTTTTGGGAAATGGATTCCTTTTATCTATCCCTCTTGAGGCTTGAGTCTTATCAGCAGAGGCCTTTGAAACAAAAGAACAGAACCTCTCAGGAAAAATCTGAGAAACTGAGACTAGACACAGATGCTATTACACGATATTGTTATGAGCTGAAAATAAAGGAGTCCTGTTTTTCACTGATTTCTGTCTTGCCATGGTACGCACTAATTGTTGGGATAAAGAACCAGTTTATTAATTTGGACCTGGCACAAAGAAAGCATCATCACCAATCTATTCTTAAGATCTGAGACAGTAGGAGGCGTGATTGTCTTACTGATGCTGAAAGGGGGATGGAGCAGCATAGCGTTTGCAGAGGAATTGAAAAAAGGTTGAAATCACTTCCAGAAAGAGAAGTGAGCCCAGGAAAGAAACCAAAAGGCTTCCCAAGAATATAAAGTGTGTGGCTGCAGTTAGAAGCAAGATTTGTAGTAACAGTGAGCCAAACTTAGAATTTCTTACCATCTGCTGTCATAGCACCTTCATCCAATCTGCAGTACCTGCCCTTCCCACTTCCCTCATCTCTGACAAATGTGCCCCTGTTTTTCTAATGTTACCTCCGACTCTAGGCCATTTTCTCCCCAGTGGTGGCAGCAATGCAGCAGATAACGAAACAGTGTAGAAAACATTATAGAGGCACTTCAGAAAAGTGAAACTAGAACCAGCCCATGGCCCATCAATCCCACTACTGAGTATAATCCAAGGGAAATGAAAACGGTACATGGAAGAGACATAGGCATCCCCATATTTACTGCAGCATGTTTCACAGTAGTCCAGCAATGCAAACAGTTGAAGTGTCCATCACGGAGGAACGGCTAAAGAAAATGTGATGCATGTACAAAACAGAAAGCCGGTCAACCATAGAAAGAATGACATCCTGCCATTTGCAACAACACATAAGGAAATGGAGATTGAAGTGAAATAAACCGATACGGAAGGGGAGCTACTAAATGACCTCACTCATATGGAGAATCTGAAAAGCTTGTCTCATAGCAATGAGAGTAAAATGTTTGTTCCCAGAGAACAGAAAAAGAAAAAGGAGCAACAGGGAAAGATTGATCCATGTGCAATGAAGTTACAGTTCGGAGTAGGAAGGTTTGGTGTGTTAGGGCCCTGTAGAGTGACTATAGATAACAACAGTGAATCCTAAAAACACAAAACCAAAGCTACAAACTCTGCCATTAGCATGAGGTCCTATCCTGACTATAACACTTATCAGCTGTGTGACTTGAGCCAAGTCGCCCATACTTGTTAATGTTCCTCCTATTTCCCTGTGCAATTATGATAACCCTTAAGCCATTGTAAAGGAGAAATTTTGGCATATAGTGAATGGAAATGCTTCACCGTGATTAGCCACCTATAGTAGTAAAAAAAAAGCAAACACAAAAGAAGACAAACTAAGATATCTCCCCCTCAAACTTGGCCTCTTTAGAGTTCATATGAATGTGTATCAATCAGTAAAAATTACTTTTCTAATATGAGAGTTATATCGAGTCACTCTTCTGCTCAGAGTAATTGACTCACAATTACAATACCAACATAAGCAACAAACTCCCTGACAATATAAACAAAAGCTCATGTCTCTAAGTAATCTGTCCCCATTTCTATGGATGGGAGTCTGGCTAATCGACTTGGTCCATGAGCACTGCTGTGCTCTGCCCCCTTATGTAGACTGCTACCTGCCAAAGCCCTCCCTGACAGCAAAGTTAGATTACTGTCTGTCTCCTGCACACCAGTCTACTACTTCTCTTCTCATTTAATGTTCCATTCTACTGAATTGTAATTGGCTGTATATTATTTAGTTATGTTTTGCTTTCTAACTAGTATGTAAATGTTTTAGGGGAACTGGAACCAAGTAATTTAGCATTGCCAGGTCCTGGCACCTAGAGGCACTCAAACATGATAGCTATTTGTAATCAATACTTATAACTTTATGTAGCTTCAATATTCATTTTGAGAATATGTTAATTGCCTCACACCAGGACCCAGGCTTAGTCATCTCTGATAATGTTATAGCTCACCTTTTTCCTAGTTCATCTCTATTGTGAATTCTATTTAGCAGCACCCCAACGTCTATCTCCATATAGGACAAATAGATTCTCTATATGAGACTCTCTGCATTTGCTCCTAGAAGTTGCTTGGCTGGCAGTAATATACTGTCGGGACCACTCTGAAATCACAGCAGAGATTCAGAGGAGCCGTACCTGCTTGCTTCAAACCCACAAGTACTGGGGAGTTATACCTCTCTGTGAGAATCCTGCTTGGATGACATCCTGGACGGCAATAAGGGCTTTGGCCCAAAAGGTCCTGCTCCTTCTCTTGTCTCCCACATGTTGAATGAACACAATAACCCCATGGTCTTCCTGCTGGTCCATTTTGGTACCACTTTTCTTTTGGGAATCTGTAAGTAACGTGCTGTTCCTATTATTTCGTGGCTTTCTTGGACTGCCTCTTCCCGTCTCCTCTAACAGATCAATGTGGGTTTAATATTTCTCTCAGTAAAAGCTCTCCTAGAGAATTGCTATGAGTGAACTGAATACACATGAAAGATGATTTTGAAGGACACTAGCCAGTGTTAACAAGGTTCCTATCAGAGGGACATGTGGCCTTTTGTAGTTATCCACCGGGATAAAGACATGTCCTAGGTAGAACACATCCCGGATACCCACGCCCACCTCCACTGGAATGCTAGGGTTTATAACTGCTCTCCTAAGAGAGTCTTCAAGACTAAAGTAGAAGAACAATTCAAAACTACTGTTTGGATTGCTAGTGGAGTGCTTAATCTCCAGCAAAAGGGACAAATAGTTCCCAGAACTAAGACACTCTTAGAAATTTGATTACATTAAATAAATGCCAATAAATATTAACATAACTGAAAAAAAGCAACCTAAAGGGGAAGATAAGCATAGGACATGGACAAATCAACCAGAGAAGTAGAACACATACCCTCGAGGAGTCATAGTACTGTGGCTCATGGGCCCCAAAAGCAAGGTTTTTGGAAAGGTCTTCCCTGACTATAAAGATGATGCATCCAAATATTAAGATCCCCTAGAGGCAGCAGGGGGGACAGAAATGCAATCCCAGCACTCTGGCAGGCTTTGCCAAGTGGATCATAAATTGCAGCCCAGCTGGGCATTTTCTTTAGACATTGTCTCAAAATTTAAAAGTAAGACTTCTGGTACCGGGGATTGAACTCAGGACCTTGCGCTTGCCAGGCAAGCGCTTATGCCACTGAGCTATACCCCCAGCCAAGACTTCTTTTTTAAGTTTTCCAACAAGGCTATGTATAGACAAGCCAACAGGCTATGTCTGTCTTCCTGTAAAATTTTAGATTACTAGAACATATGTGCAGCAGATAATTGGACTTTCCTCCTGTGGAGGTGGTAAGGGGCACAACACATCTGAATTCTTTTTTTCACCCATTTTCTCTTCCCTTCCTCCCACCTCTACCCACCGTGGGCTGCCTTTTTACTACTGTTGCTCACAATAACGTGAAACACTGAAGATAGATAATACTGACAGGCGGTGCTCGCAGGTTTGCTCAAAAACAGATCCTCTCTAAGAGATCGATCAACTCCGGATGGCATTGCAAAACTAAGACAGGACCTTGGCAGTTTGTGACAAAAGCACAGCATTTCCTCCCACTGAGTCCTCTGAGAATGGGCAGCCACCAGTTTGTACAGTGTGTCTGTGATCTTCTCTCTGTAGTCTTCTTCTTTTATTTAATGCACACCCACACTGTAACTTCATAATTAATTAATTAATTAAGCATGAATGGATTTTTCTGGTCTAGGCTTTAGCCAGTGCTCATTAATGTGGCCAAGTTACTTCTTTCAAAAACCTTTAGTCTTCATAACTGTAATTGACTCTTCACCTCTAGAATACTTTTTGTTTCATTTAGACAATTATCTTGATTTATATTTCCATTAGGCATTTATTCTGAAAACAGAATCATTTAAAAGTTTTCTGTTCCTTTTAGAAATAACTTACAAACACTTTTCATAAAGAAAATTTAAATAAAGTTATTTGCTGAAGATTTCTCTACTTTGACAAGTAGACAAAAATTAAAATAGTGTGGGGGAAAGAAATCATATTTTCCCTTTATAGTTCAGTAATCATTCTGATTCATTTTTAAGGCATTATTTCCTGTTGGGTCACCTTTAGCCCAGGCTTGCTATTGAAAATTTTTAGGCAATAGGTAATACCTCATAATCGGTGACCCCCACAGGAAGGTATATTGTTTGAGCGCTTGTCCCACATTTTGAAACATGGATCATAGCAGGAGCCTCAATTCCTACTTGTGTAGATCTCAGACTTGAGCCAGGATGTGATGCGCATGTGCACATTTGCTGAAATTAACCCCTTTGATGTGTCTAACAAATACGATATGCATTGATAAGAAAAGGTGTCAGACAAAAATGGTGGAAGGAAGAAAAGAAAATGAAAGGGAGGGAGGGAAGGGGGAGGGAAAGAGGGAGGGACGAAGGAAAGAAAGAATGAAGGAAAACTTTATCAGCTGCAGAATTATTTGGAAAAGACAGAAACTCCACATTTCTGGTTTCCAGCTACCGAAATCCTCACTCAGTCAGTATAGTGGGGAGCAGCACAGCTATCATTTTTTAACCATCTCTTTTTAAAATAATTCCTAATTAAATTTTTAACGGATGTATATATACTAACAATTATAAATATTAATAGGGTACTATGTGATGTTTTGAAACAAGCATTTCTTACAAATTCACAGGTATCCGTGGCATTTCCTGCTTGAGGTCCAGATTTTAAGCTTTCACTTTCCGTTTCTGTAGAAAGAAATGTGACCAAATGCCAGAAACTGCATGGGGTTTCACCTTTTGTTCTTATAAGCTTCTGGATTTATTGCAACATGGGAGGTAAAACCTGCGTCTGACAGAGCCGGTACTAGTTCTCTCAGCATAGCTGGGGAGTTTGCACAGGACTCTTCTAGGGTAGCAAGCTCCACGGATACTCAAGTGCCTTACATAAAAGTATCCTATTTGCATATAACCGACACATATATTTTAAATAATCTCTGAATGACTTATAATACCAAATAGAATATAGACATATGTCAGTAAATAGTTATTATACAGCATTGTTTTAAAAATAATGACAAGAAAAATGCTTTCAGTACAGAGGATATTTTTCAGGAATATTTTTAGTGTGCAGTTAGTTGAAGCTATAGATGTGGAATCCTTGGACGCCAGTTTATACCAAACCCCCGTGGGTGCTCACTTTCAGGGGACCATTTTACCCACAGCCATTTCATTGTTAGCTATAAACTTCTACCGACCGCTATAACCTACAAAATGGGTTATTCTCTCTGCAGGTTTGTGTGGAGCCAGCATCTGAACTTATTCAGTGAGCAGTGCTGCCACCTTCTGATTTTCAATTGAAAACGTGTATGCAAAAGTTTTGCTTTCAGTGAAATGCATTCCGTGCTCAGCAAGTATTTATTTTACACTCTTTTCTTCATGACTTCCCCTCTCCCCTGCGCCTCTCCTTGCAGATGCCAGTTATTATTTCGTGCTCGCGCAATGCTACACAAAGACCTAATCACAGCCCTCAGCATTTTATCATCTCTGTCCCAGGGAAACCGCCCTCCTCCCTTTGTTCCTCAAGAGTCATGTGCCAAAGAAAAACACAAAAGATTTCCAAGTATTTGTGGTAGTGGGTTGATTGTCAAAGGCTAGTTCAAAAGTGACTTCCAATCCCTAGTGCATGTAATCTTTTGGTAAAGTTTGTTTGAAGAATTCCTTTGTTTTAGCTATTGGGTGCTACCCAGCAGAGATTTTATCCTCAAAAATCCCTTCCATATTTGTTATTTTATAAAACCCAACAATACCGAATGAGATAATGTACGTGCATTTCCCTTCAGAGGGAATGGTAGCTCACTAGAGCTTTTTAGATGCAGAAAAAATGCAATTAAAGGCAATCCCATGATTCTACCCTAGAGAAAGTTTGACTGATGGTTCAAAACCTTATTTATTTAAGTGAACTAGGATTTTTTTCAAATCCAGTTCATTTCACCTGAAAAACTCTGGCCTGAATCATCTAAAGGTCATCCATGGAGAATTTCTGTGTCCATTGGACTAGGACAGTACTTTGGTTCACCAAGTCTGGTTCAGCTCCCTGTTTCTGAGGCTGCCCCAAGTATGAATGTTTCTAATCAGATGGAGAAACAATCCTGTCTTTCAAAATAACTGACACAGAGAATAGTCACCCTCCTCCTGGAATCACATAATGAGTAAAGGAAAAAAAAAAAAAAAAGTGAGGCTCAAACTAGACTTTGGCCTCCAAGCTCAGCAACCTTCACAAATTGTCTGGGACGGTGAGTGTCAGCTGGACAGAAATGTGATCCTGAGAAGAAAATGCTGATCTTCTCCTGTAAGTCATTCCATGGGATAAAGAGCCGTGATCCTTCTCTCTACCTGCTCTCTGTCTCACCACCCTTCCGCTTTCATAGACTCTGACGCAGGAAGTCTGGCAAGAATCTGTTCATTTCTAAGCAACTCTACCAGGATTCTCAAACTTTCAGAATGGAGAAGGAGCTTGCGGATGAAAAACTAACTCCATTCATACAGTTGCCATTTGCCTATTTGCACAATGAGTTCTTTACTTGTGGGTAAACGAAGTGATGGTCTCAATTTCACCACGGAAAATTAAATACTATTTCTTCCTCTTAAGATTAGTGTGGTAATTAAAGGAGTGTTTTTAATTGAATTGCTGATTATAGTAAGAGATAGATAAGACAATAAACAATTACTTTCACCTAAATATTTTTATTTTTTGGTAATACTATCACCTCAAAACACTGTTGCAGCATTGGTGGGTCCTGTCTGTAACACTACTTTGGAACTGGCTCAGTTCTGTATTTTATAAGTCTTTTATTATAAAAAATTTCTAAATAGTTTGGACAATGAAAGCTGATTGAATTTTAGCAGTCATGAGGGAATGATATATTGGTTATTCTCAGAGTGACTATTTGATTAAAATTGTCCTTTAGGAAAAGTACCTTCACAATTCCCCCGGCTCCATTTGCAAGGCAGCAGTGGCCAGTGGTTACAGCACCTAGCTGGTATAGGAATAGGGCCTGCTGCTTCTCTTAAGGTTCCTTTTATTTTTATCCTTTAAAAATAACCTGCTGGATCATACATGGAATCCAATCCTTCCTTATTAACTAGAAACTAAATGAGCATTGGAGAAATTTAATTGAAAGTGCTACTCTGAATGCTAATAAGCCTCTGGTCAGGAGGGAGATTGATGCTCCCAGCTGCAAACCCAGCCTCGAGGCAGTCTCTGAGGACCTGGGAGTAAGAGGCAGACTAAGCTTCTGTTTACTGCTGCCACCTTCCTTGCAGGCTCACTGCTAGATCTTCTTGCTGTCCACCTGCTCACAGAATTCCTAATTCATGCATCTCCCTCAGAGAGTCTCCCGCCCACCCGTCCAATAGCATGTTGTTACACAGATGAACATCAAAACTCTGACTAAACTTTTAAGAAACACGAAAAGGGTACTTCAGGGAAAAGAGAGGTACAAACATTTGAATCCTTGCATTTTCCATGAAAACATCTAGAAAAATACTCTTTACTTTGCTAAATGTCTTTCTAAAAGGATGTATGAAGACAGAAGGTGCATTATTCAAATGAAATCTCTTTATGTTGCAAGGGGGTTCCTATTTGCAAAGCTTCGTGTCAGAGAATCTAATTGCATTTGGGTCTTTGAACACAACGTTTCATAAAATGGATCCAGTACCGAGAACATGTTTTTATGTTTTCCTTTTTCCTTTGCAATTCAAAACATGGACATCCTGTTCTGTTGAAGCAAAAATGGTGCTATTACTGTGGCCAATAATGATTTTCATTACACTGTTTCTGAATATATTTTGGAAAGAATAATAGAAAAGAACAACAGCAAAATAACAACAACACAATCAAAACAAAGCAAAATGTATAAACACTTATTTTCTGTTTTCCATTCATTTCATGTTTTTCCATAACTGAAACCCAAAATCATTGAAAGAAAAAAAAGTAAAATTTTTCAGTAGCTACAGAAACAAATGTGTTAATAAAAAATTCTTTTGAAGTGATGAACTTGAGCTACTGAGAACAGTGCCGCCATGTCTAACTTAAACTCTTCTGTCCACCAGCAGCTCCTGGGAAACTCGAATGCTTTATACACGAGAGGGGTTAAAAGCGACAGGCAAGAGGTGAGATTTTATTAGTACATGTTTCCAGTATGTAAGGGCTACATTCTTCATGGGGTTTGGGTGCATGTCTATAATGTGTCTTCATTTGTCTTTCGTTGTCTTTCTCCCTCTCCTCTTCCTCCTCCCTCCATCCCCTTCCTTTTTACCAAATATTAGTGATTAAAAGTTTCAGACTCACATGTGTAAACATCCTATTGTCTTCCTAGAGTAAGAACCTGACAGAGTAAATAGAACCCAAAAGGTACAATAGGTGTTGTGAGAGGGAAAGAAATTGCTCAAGAGAAGGAATAACTGGGATGAGGGAAAGGAGAAAATGCAAGAAAGAAGGAAGAGGGGAAATATGTGTATATATATATATATATATATATATATATATATATACACACACACACACACACACACACACACACAAGGACAGCTGGGATCACTGTACTGCTTATGTCGGTTTATTGAAAGGAACAGTTAATACTTAAATTTTTAACAACTTGGCATGCTTATATCTGGTAATCTGAACAACTAATCTGAAGACAATTTACAATATAACAACCATTGTTGAATTCTTACCATCTTGTTTAGGGAAGCTCTGTATCATTTCTAACTTTTAAATTATTTTTTAGTCTCTATAAAGGTTTAATAAATCTTGCATTCTTACATTTGATAATCTGAGCAACTTCATTGAAGATAACAATATGTACTATAACAACTACTGTTAATTCCTATCATTTTGTTTGGAAACCCTATACCGTTTTATTGTTTTTGTGTTGTTTTGTTTTTGTCTGTTGTTATTTACTTATTGTTTGTATTTTATTCTCCTTCAAATAAAAATTTAAAAAGGAATAAAATACTCTTGGTTTGCTTGCTGGGCTAGTAAGTGCTGCAGGAGATTTGATCCAGGGCCCTATCATGTGTTTGCAACTATTACGGTGAGCTTCTTGCCTCCCAAAAATCTACATAACAAACACAAGAAGAGCTTGGCTTGTTTAAATACCTGTTAAGACATCCACTGAGTAAGAATAATTGAACAAAAATGATTTAAGCTAAAGTGCCTCTGTGATTCAGTTTGGAAATGCTAAACCATGGGCCAAAAGCCTCGGATAAGCCTGCATCTCAAACTGATTGTTGTGGACCCCAGGCAAGCAACACTGGAGAAACATTTGTGCCTTTACATCCAGACTTCCTCACCTTCTCAGGCAATTCACATTTTACCTGTTGCTTTTAACCCTTCTTGTGTGTAAGGAATTCGAGTTTCTCAGGAGCTGCTGATGGACAAAACAGTTTATGTTAGACATAGTGGCACTGTTCTCAGTAGCTCAAATTCATCACGTTTTCATTTTGTACTGACACGTTTGTTCCTGTACCTACTGTAAATTTTTATGTGACTTTTTCTTTTAATGATTTTGGGTTTCAATTATGAAAAAATATGAAATGAATGGAAAATAGAAAATGTCTATTTTGCTGTTTTGTAGCAGCCCTCATGGAAGGCTTGCAGGGTAATGATTTGGAATTTATTGATTCCTGGTGAGAAACAAAATACAATCTTGCTGTACCTCCTCTTCAGTTTTACTACCCTTTCTCTTTGACTGTTATTTCTCTTGTTCAAGTCAGTATTCTTTTTGGAGAGAAATGTACAAAGCCTCGGGAAAACAATTCTTAAGTAAAATAGGGATAATAAAATCTACTCCACAAGGCTTTATAAAGATAAAAATATATATACTTTATATATTATATATTATATATTTTATAGAGCATTTAAATATTATATATTTTATAGAGCATTATATGTATATATATTTACATATAAGCAAATGTATTTACAAATATATGAAAGGCAGGCTTTCCTCCTTCGTGTAAGACAAATGAGAGAATGGGCATTTGTAGCTAGTTCTGAGGTCAAGCATTTTTCAGGATATTTACATACGTTATACATTAGAGCCTCTCTTTATCCATCTTTATCTCTATTATGCCCATTATCTCTGTCTCTATCCACTTCTATCTTTATTGCATTCTGTCTGTCTGTCTGTCCTTCTATGTGTGTATAGAGAGACATACATTTTATATATATATATATATATAGAGAGAGAGAGAGAGAGAGAGAGAGAGAGAGAGAGAGTACCTGGAACATGTGAATGCTCAGTGAATGCCAGCCATCTTCCTGAACACTCATTATACTATTATCAAAAACTTTGGATGTCTTAGGGAGCAGCCCAGACTTTCCTTTAGAGGAGATGCAGAATGCTGAAGAACAATTACATCATCCAATGTCATCACTTTGCCTGGGAACTGTGGTGAAACAGATCTGAAGGGCAAGACCAAGATAGCAAGATCATACAGAAGACTGTCAACTAATCTGAGCAGCAATGAGCTTGATGTAGAGCAGGTGTTCTACAAAATGAAAATGAGAAGTAAGCAGGTTTTAAAGGTATTTCAAAAGCAAATGTAGAAGTTGGTAAGAAGCCCGGACTTGGTCAGAGACATGGGCAGAGAAGGAGGAGATGACCTGGTTTTCTAGTGCGGATGACTTGATAGAGAGTCGAACCAATCCATTCACACTTCTGAAAAGTATACCTTGTTTGCCACATGTCCTGTGTCCCAAATCCCATTAGGATATCAGGATTCACAGTGCTTTTTACTCTATCTTTTTACAAGAACATTCAGAGAGAAAGTTTACCTGCGGGTTAAAGCCTGCAGCTTCCACTGTACCACCATTATTGTAGTGTTGAGTTTTGTCACTAGCAATTTATTTACTTGGACATGACAAATCAGGTCATTAATGCTTACCGTAAATGAGTTTATTAATTGTTTTCCTGAGATTTTGTACATTTCTCACTAGAAAGGATAGCAAATTGAACAAGAGAAATAACAGTCAAAGAGAAAGGGTAGTAAAAATGAAGAGGAGGTATAGCAAGACTGTATTTCGCTTCTCAGCAGGAATCAATAAATTCCAGATCATTACCCAACAAACCTTCAGTGAGGGTTGCTACAAAACAGGAAAATAGACCAGCATGCTTTAACTCTCTCTGACAAATTTGATCACCCTGAAGGGAGTGCTAGTTCTTATTACTCTACATTCCAGAAGAGAAACCGCTGAAACAAACTGAACAGGTTGGCAGAAGCCTTCCCTGAATTTGACCAAAAGAGAGAAATGGATGCAGTTCTTCTTTGATGGTGTGCGTTTCTCCAGTTCACACTTTGCCCTGGCTTGAACTTGCTCTTAATTTCCTCTTCCAAATTTCCAGCAATCAGGTTCGGTCAAATCAGGTTAAACATTTAACAAAAATTTGATTTGTTTTTCTTTTTTAGTTTTTATTTTTGTTAGTACGTGTTTGCAGTATGTCGTGGCTACTTTCATCATGGGGTTTTGGTACAAGTCCATAATGTGTATTAATTTGTTTTTCATTCTCTTCCTCTCCATCCTCCTTCTCCTTCTTGCATGTTTGGCCCCTTTGCTTTTTACAAAATATTAATTTCCCTGTTTCCTGTTATCTATTTTTTATTTGGCTCTTTATTTGTACATTGGGTTTCTCATATAGGAAAACACATACCATATCCAAGTTTGGTTGTCCTTCTTTTTCACTTAATATTATGGTCTCAGTGTGCATCTATTTTCCCATAATAACTCAAATTTATCCTTTTTCATAACTGAATTCTACTCCAATGTGTAAAAATAGCATATTTTATTTATCTGTTTATCTGCTGATGGACATATATGTTACTCTGAAACTTTCACTATGATAAGGTGGGCTGCTATAAATGTGGGTGTGGGTATATGGCTATAATATGGTATTTTTAACTTTTTCAGGAAGACACGGTGAGGGAAATAGTTGGGCCAAATGAAATTTCTAGTTTTAGTTCTTTGAGGAATCTCCACAATGATTTCCATACTGGTTGTACAGTAAGTTTTCAATTTACATCCAAGCTCCATCCTGGGAAATCATTTGTAAATCAAATTCATTCTTAAGTCCAGCGAAGTGAGCCTTACACCCATTACACACAAACATACCATGTATATTGCTGTTTGCTTCCTAGTAGTCCCCCCCCCATAACACCCCTGCTCCTCCTCTTGCTTGCTGACACCCTCGGCTCTGAGTGAGCCCTGTACTACTATACACTATTGCACTGTACAGCAAGCAAACAGCAGACACACGAGCTACCTCCATGATTTGTTCATGTCTATTCATGTTCAGAATGTGATCCCTTAGCATCTGTGAAAGTTCTCAAGTTGAATATTTGTATGTAGAGGACTGAGTGTATATTCCTTTATTATTTCTTTATTTATTCCTCTAGAGAGTTCTTTATTATATGCCTTTATTATTACTTTATGTTCCCACCAACAATGTAGAAAGTTTCTTTTTCCCCACAGTCTCATTAACATTTGCTATGATTTCTTGATGATAGCCATTTTTCTATAGTTGGGTAGACTCTTGGTGTTTTAATTTGCATCTCTTTAATACAGAACTTATAATACTTTTTCATGTATTTATTGGTGATTTACACTTCCTTTGAGAAGTGGTTACTCATTTCAGTTGTACATTTTGATTGGATATTTTAAGTGTCTAAGTTTGTTGAGTTTTTCTATATCCTAGATATTAGACTTTTATCTGAAATATGGTTAATATGAAATTTTTCTGATTCTGTAGGATGCCTCTTCATTCTGCTGGTGGTTTCTTTTGCTGTGGAGAAGTTTTTGATATGATCCCACTTGTTGATTTTTGATACTATTTTTTGAGAGCAATTGGGGTTCTGTTCAGAAAATTCTTGCCTGTCTTCAAGCATTTTACCTCTTTTGTCTCTCAGCCAATTAAATATTTCTGTTTTAATATGTAGATCTTTGATCCCTTTTAATTTTAGTTTAGTGCAGGTCTTGAGATATGGGTCTAGCTTCAACCTAAATGTGAACAGATTTCCCAACACCACTTGCTAAAGAGGTTCTGTTTCTTAGCATATCATTTTGCCCCTTTGTCAAAGATCAGATACACAAATCATCCTCTGCTCTGTTCTGTTGACCTCGCATCTATTTTAGTGCCAGAACCATGCTGCTTTGGTCATAGTAGCTTTGTAATATAACTTGAAATGTTTGTTTTTGCTATTCTGAGTCTCTTTTCATTCCATATGACTTATAGGGCTGTTTTCTCTAGTTCTGTGAGGAATGCTACTGGTATTTTGGTTGGAATTGCAATAAATCTATATAGCAGTTACTGACTTCTATCACTTTACTGAAAGGAACAGTGAATGATTAATTATTTGACCAATCTTGCATGTCTCTATTTATTTTCCTGAGAAACCACTTTAAAGATATCAATATGTAATTCAGCAACAATTGATAATGTCCTACCACTTTTCTGTAACTCTATTGCTTGTATTGTTCATACGCTATTTTGTAAATGGATGGCTGTTTGCTAATATGTTTTCCTTCTTTTATTTTTAAAATGCATTTTTAAAAAATCTATATATTTGTTTTAGAAGTATGGCTATTTTAACTACATTTATTCTTTCTCTCCAGGAACAGAGACTAAATTACCATTTGCTGCTGTATTCTTCAATTTTTTGCTTCAGAGTACTATTATTTTCCAGAGTTTCCACTGCAGAAGTCTTTCACTTTCTTAGTGAGGTTAATCTAATTTTTAAGCACTTAATTTTTCTTGATGCTATCGTTAATAATATTATTTTCTTAATTTCTTTCTTGGTGAGTTTGTTGTTGGTAACTAGGAATGCTATTGACTTTTATTGATTTTTTTTTTTTTTTTTGTGGTACTGGGGATCGAACTCAGGACCCTGCACTTGCTAGGCAAGCGCTTATTCCACTGAGCTATATCCCCAGCCCCTATTGATGATTTTGAATGCTGCTACATTGCTGGACTTGGTTATTAATTTTAGGAGTATTTTGGAAAAATTTTTGGGTCTTCCATGTAAAGAATCATGTTAGCTGCAAATAATGATAATCTGACTTCTTCCTTTCCTATACATAGCTCTTTTATTTCTTTCTCTTGACTGATTGTTCTGGTTATTGTCTTGAGTACTAAATTGAAATTTGCATTTTAATAAAGTTTTCTGAAACTGAAAAGTGTTACAATCTCAAAGAATGGGGCTTATTAGCACAGAAAGTTTGTCTTGAAAGGCCTGTCCAATTTTTTATACATTTCCTAAGGCATTCTAGGAGATATAGCAGTCATAATCTTGCCCAAGTCCTGTGGGAAACCAGTCAACACTGAATGAGTCTGACAGAACAAGGGGGCATCTCTACCCAAAGATTTGCTGAACTCCCCCGCATGAAAAGAATCGGTAGAGAATAACTTCCACTCTTGGCATAAATGCCCTGTATCTCAATATCACAGGCAACTTTGCTCATTTCCACTGTGCTATTTATCATGTGGGCTGAAATTGATGTTTATCTTATTTTCTTTCTTCTAAGACTTTCATATCCTTCATGGCCAGAGTTGTCTTGTTAATGTTTATGCACCTCTGGCCAGCATAACACAGTACATAGTAAGGAGAAGGCTTTGTAGACAGTCATGATCTACCTACCTGGTAGTTTTAATGCTTTTATTTTCCTATTGGTTGGGATGCTAACTAGTTGAAAGAGGAAAAGAATTTCATGCTCCTCAGTTCTCATCTGGGGATGATATTTTTTTCCACACCTACTTCTCAGATTTCTTCTGTCTGAAACTCAAGTGGGAAAAACCCATTAACAGGATCATGAAAAAGTAAAGAATACTAGTTACGATTGCTAATAAAATATAGTATAGTATCATTCCAATGCAAGAGTATAAGCAATTTATTTTTATTTTATTTCAATACAGGTTTGCAGGAAAATAAATCAGATGCACAAGCTGGAGAAGCATGCAGCACTCTAATTTTAATAAGGCAAAGTACAAACAAAGAGCACAACAAAGGATGGAGTAAAGGAGACAAGGAGATGAATTTCTTGAGAACGGGAGGTAACACTTAATGAATATTTTAAATTTTATGTGTAGAAGAGCTAGAATACTTTTCCCTTTCCGTGTTCAGGGTCTATGGTACCCTCACCCTTTCAGCAGCTCTATCCTGCTCCTTCCACTCAGATATTATCATCTACCAGTTTTCCTTTTCTACTTTGAGTAAGATGAGAAAATTCATCAGTGACAAGTTATGAAGCCAAGCCTTTTTCTGGGTGTACAACATAAGATACCTCATTTCGTTTTCTTGTCTTATACTTGTTTTTAGGAAAACAGAGAGCTAAGATTCAGACAAGTTAAGTAACTTGTCCAAAGGTGTGCAGAAAGTAACATACTTAAAATTGGAGCTATAAGCAGTCTGGATACAAATCACTTGAATATTCTCACCATCCTACAGTTGTATTTTAAGCTGTGATTTCTAAGTTTACATATTGACTTTTGGTTTGTTTCTAGGTGTATCATGGGGTAGAGGGTGTGAGGGGGCTAGCAAGCCTCTCTCTATCAAGACCATACGAGTGCATTCTCTGCAAGTCTTGGTAGTGACTCATAGGAACCTTTGGGCAGTGCTAGTCCATGGAACTGCAATACTGAGAACATTAAAGATAAAAATTCACAATTCAGTGACGAAGTACAATTGGTCAAGAAGAATGAGAGCAGACCTAATAGACCTGCTCAGGTAGCTATGGTTCTCTGCAGCTTCAAAATTGTGCTTTCAAGGACTGGCAAAACAATGACAATGTCTATTCAAATATTCCCAATGAAAAGCATAAAAACCTACATGTAGGCAAATTAAAAATTTAAATGAACATGGTTCCAAATGCTTACTTCAGAAACAGCAAGATCTCTTTTGGTAGATGCCAGCTTTGAAAGCAACATCCTTTGTTTATAAGAATACATTGGTAAGGCCCTTGTTATTTTTCAAAGCATTCTCTCAGTAAATCTGCAAGATAAGTACAGCAGACATTAGAATTATAGAATGAACATGCACCCTAAAAGAGTCACTAGAATTAATGAAGTGCAACTTCTTCATTACATGCATGAAGAAGTTGAGGCACAGGAAAAGAAGTGCAAATTAATGCAGTCAGGATGGAATAGGTTATGCTGTATAACACGTAGGTCCTAACCTCAAAATTACTTAGCTCCTCAAAGCTTTTCTCTCTCATGAAAATTGAACGCTGGTGAAGTTTGGCAGTTTTCCAAGTTAGATCTCTTTTACCACACGACAGTGTAGACCTTTGCAGATTCCATCATGTACTTCACCATCTCTACTGTGCCTTTCGGGATTACCGTGATAGGACAAAGAATGCTGTCTGCTTACCGGCGATGTTAATTATGCTCAGCCTATTGGCCAGGATCAGTAAAATGGTTCTGAGCAAGGGTCTGAGAAATACAGTATTTTACATGTTTTAAAAGCAGAAGAGAGTCAGATAGGTGCAAGCAGCAGTAACCTCTGTCACAGAAGTAGTTGTAAAACCCAGGGTTCTTGATGTTTATTTCAGCTTTCTCTCTACTATTGTATGGTTCCTGGGCACTGTTTATAACAAATCCTGGAAACTGGGGAAAATCAATTGAAATTGGGAACACTTCAATGCTTACTTAACTCTAAGCTTAATTTTTCATAAATTGCAGAAAAGTAACTGGCTCCTTGAATCTCATTCCTTCCAAATATAAATATTTGAAACGAATTGCAGGTTTTCCATAGAATGCCATTCATGTTTTCTCTTCTAAGCCTTATAACAACCTGTAGAGATTGGTTCTATTAACACATGTTTCAATAGAAACATTTTAGATGTAAATTACAAAAAAAATTGCAATTTTAAAAAAAAATCTAAAAAGAAGAAATTATATTAAAGAGATCCAGATTCCAATGAAACCCAATTAGAAAAATTCATCCCAAATTTTCAGAAGCCAGTCTTTTGAAAACTGGGGTTGAGCCTCATCATTCAGAATTTGCAGCTGGTTGTGGCTCAGCAGAAACATTCTGTTCCATTTCTCAGTCCCTCTGTCGTCAAATGATTGTCCCTTGCTCCCTGACCTGGCCAAATCTCTCTGCAATTTCTGAACCTCTTAAAAGTTCTATATTTAGATAGCACAACTGCACCCAACAGTCCCCTCTACATCTCATCAAGCCTGAATTAAGATCATTCCATCACTAATGACCGGCATGACTCTTCATTATCCTGGGTGCATACTGCAAAATGCCCTTTACCTAGACCATTCTTGTTAAGCAAACTGTGTAAGTACTGCATCCTAGACCCAATTATTGGTCAAATGTCTTTGATCGGGCACCTCTGAGCAAGTCACTTTGGTCTTGGTTAAAGGGGATGGAAATGTAGACATGTGCACTGTGCCTGCCCAGAAGCATGGACATGACAACTGACTCAGAGCATAGGTTGGGGAGACGATGATGTGTATGTCTAATCTTTCATAAAGTCACAACACTTGTAAACGTCAAGGTGACTACTGGAAACAACATTGGCTAATGCTTCCATATAAAGCTAAATGAGAAAAACAGGACCACATACTTATTGCCTTTCACTCTATAGGTCCTAACCCTCCCCAATCACAGATCTAGGCAAATAGACATATTACACAAGGAAAATGTGTTGGTACTACTGAGTTAAGCTTTTAAAGACACATTTAAAGACTATTTCTAATTGAAACAACAACACATTAAAAGAATAGAGTGTTTAAAAGAAAATAACACATTAATAGATCTTGGAGTAGAATTTTACATTCAGTATTATTTTGGACTAAGTGATAGGAACCAGGAATTGGAATTGCTCTGGTAGGTGTAGGGGCAATAATTAACTTTATATCATTTATTTCAAAATATGGGACTACATACCACTAGCAATACAAATGATTACATTTTGTCACAAAATGTTGAGTGATAGTCCTCACGATGCTTAGCACCTCAGTTTCCAAAATAGTAAGATAAGAGGAGTTGAATTAAATTACCTCCTAGAATCTTTAATGCTAATAAAATTCTATGAATAGCTCACTTTGTAAATTTAGCATGCAAGTGTCTATGTCTACTGATTACAACCCCAGGCAAGATCATTTTCCTCAATGTTCATTTTAAGTACCATCTAAGAATCCTTGAATGGACTTGCAAGATTGTCCAGTAGAACTTGCTGTGATGATGGAAAGAGTATCTCTCTCTCTCTGTCTAACATGATAGCCTCTGGCGACACAGGACTGCCGAGCACTTATGATGCAGCTACTACAACCAAGAAACTGAATTTGCACTTTCTTCTAATTTAAATGCAAGTAGCCACGTGTGGCTATTGGTTATGGTAAGGGAGGGACACTAGATGTTTTACATGAATAGCAAAGGGCAATTACTTGGTAATTACACTATTTTACAGAAAAAAAATAATATTTCCATGTGGAACCGTGGAGTCCTCCCATTTTAGATGTTAGGTAGCAGTCTATTCTGGAATAATGCAAGCCTTTGCAGAAGCAGGTGAGAAGCTAATTTCTCACATTCTAGCTATAATGTGCCAGAAAAGTATTGAGTGCATCTAAACAAATATCAAAACATTTTGGAAAAAATAGCAATGGTCTGCAGAGATTCTTACTTAAGATTCTTTACAAAAGAAACAGCACCCCATGAGTAGATAACAAGCATCTTTAACAGTTTCCTGAATGAAAATTAAGAGCCCTCACTTCTAGATCCAGGTTTATCATCAATCAATATTTATTGTAATTGTAAATTAATATCTAATGTAAAATTAACCATCCAATTTAACAATATCTTCCAGGAAGAGCACCATTTCTTTATGTTTATGATATTCACTTGTACTTTCAATAGCATCATTCAAGTGTCTAAATAGTGTCCTCGTGTATAATGTAATAAATCTTGTAAATGATTTTGTTCATTGTAGAGTTAAATGCTTTAGGGACAAGCTGTCTTATTAATCCAAGCACTCTGGATCCTCACTTATCCAGACTGTTTTACCAGGATGATATAATTACACAATGCTAGGGGTTTTTTCTCCATTTAATTTTCTTTAACTCACAGTTTCATTTATGTTTTCTTTGATTCAACAAAAATTATTAAAATTAATTTAAATAGCTTTCCAGGGTACCAAGAGATGTTTTTCAGAAGTGGTGATTCTGTGCCAAAATGACAGCTTTTACAACGCATGAGCAGATCATCAAATGGTCATTGAGAAATGGCGGACGTGGTCAGGTACTTTCCCACTGCCTTTACCTGCTCTGCTGGGTCTGTGGCAGGATGTCTACATCAAGCACAATGAGAGTTTATTGACAGTACTCTTTTGATGAAGTTTTTGTAAAGGAATCTTAATATATTAGTATACAGTTATATTTCCTTTATAATTTTAAGTTAAGATTAAATTGTTTTGATTCTTCCAGGAAAATTAACCTATGCAGGTCTCATTCATACAAGTGTGAGCAGCAATAGCCATTGTCAGAATTGTGTGCTCTGTTTTTCAACTGACTATTTTTAAAACCTGGGCATTTCTCATATTTGAGGAAATGTAGTGCTCTATTATTTAGAGAAGGCTTCTAATATATTGGATTACCAGGACTGAGGGATATAGCTCTATGGCACAAGTGCCTGCCTGGCAAGTGTGAGGTCCTGAGTTTGATTCCTGGTACCAAAGAAAGAATATTGGATTACCTATAAATGGGTTAACTGATACTAATTATTATTCTTCCTCAAATAGTAGATCTTTTCCCTTATAAAATATGATTTTAGAGGCCTCATGAATTATTCATTTAATTCACTATTATTTGAAGAAGGCAGACAAACTAGTTAGGGATATGACAAAAATTAAAATTTTATTTTTATACAGTAAGATCTTACTTAATAAGAATGCTCAAAGAAACACTATGTACCTAAGAGCAGTTACTATATAACTGAGGCATAGCTCATATTTCACTTTGTACTGTATTTTCCACTAAATTCCATTTCCCTTTAAAATTAGGTATATTGATAAAGCTTTATTGGAAGAAAAAGGAAAGTGCTAATCTTCGCATTATTATTATTGCTATCCTTAATTACTATTATTTTGTTTCAATATAGGTTAAGAGTTGACCCAAGATATGGGTACCACCAGGGCACTTTCCAGTTCACACCTTCATATGGGGCAGCACTTACTGTTTCTATTATAAACAGCAAACTTCTTCCACCAAGTCACAAATGGCCAAAATTATTGATTTTTAGTTCAAAAAATTTTTGCATGTGATTCTAAAGAAGTTAGCTGTAAGTCTTAAACATTTTGAGGATGAACTTAAAGAGGAGACACGAATTTTATAGAGAGTGACATAAAAATCAACATTTTGGTCACATTTCATAAGGTCTATATTTTACTCGCATATAATAGATAATTTAGTCCTATAAATTTTTTTTTGTGTTTTCAGATCTCCACATGTTTCACAGAAGCTAAGACAGGTAGAGGCTGGAAGATATACTATGTATTAAACAATCATAATTTTTTTTTAAATAAAAGCACAAAAACATATTAACAGACACAAATTAGCATAAAAAATAGTACAATCAAAACTGATTTACAGAGAAGGTGACATGGACTCAACAGTGGTTGTTGCTTTACCTATTGATATCCTCGAAGTGTATATATATGAACACAGATACAGACATGCAAAATTGGTCAGACAATTAATCTTCTCAACAACAGAAAAACACAAAAAACAAAAAACCAAAGACAAAAAAAAAAAAAACAATAGTTGCTGCTTTGCATATTGATATCTTCGAAGTGTGTGTTCAGGATAACACATACAGACACACAAGATGATCAAATAACCTGTCATCAATTATTCCTTACAATTAAGTGATGTAATACAATAGTAGAACCATGTTAGCCTTCCTGCATATATGTATATACATATATACATACATACACTTTTGCCGCTTTCTGTTCTCCTTTCCCTCGTCCCATCTGTTCTTTGTTTTTGAACAGATTTCCTTCATGTCTCTTAGTTTATATTCCCAACCTCGGGTTCTTACACCAGTGATAAAATACGTTACCTGCTCATGTAACGCTGGTTTATTTCACTTATGAGTATGGACTCCAGTTTTGACCACTTGCCTACAAAGTCCCCAAAACTGTCTTTCTTTATAGCTGAATAATATTCCATTATATAAAAATGCCGCAATTTTTTAATCCAGTCTTTTGTGGATGGACACTAGGGTTGCTTCCACATTTTAGCTATTACAAATTGCACTGCAATAAACATGGGTGCACATATATCAGAGTGATACGATGTTTTGAGATCTTCTGGGAAAATATCCAGAAGAGGAATAACTGGTTTGAATGGAACCTCTAGACCTAGTTTGCTGAGAAATCTCCAGACGGCTCTCCACAGTGGTTGCATCAGTCTGCATTCCCACCAGCAGTGTAATAGAGTCCCTATATCTCCACAGCCTTGCCAGCATCTGTTATTGGATGACATTTTCATACTGGCCAGTCTTACTGGGGTGAGATGAAATCTCGATGTTGTTTTTATTTGCATTTCTCGAATGACTAAGGATGTGGAACATTTTCTCATATATTTATTTGCCATTTGTATTTCTTTATCTCACAAGTGTGTATTCATCTCAGATGCCCATTTCTGGATTGGGTCTTTGGATTTGGACAGGTACATGTTTTTAATACTTTGTATCTTCTAGATAGCAGTCCTTTGTCTGAGGGACAGCCAGCTAGGATTTTTTCCCAATTTGTGGGTTTTCTTTTTACTTTGCTGGTGATTTCTATAGATGTACAAAAACATTTCAGTAGACTGAGGTCCCAATTATTGATTATTTGAAGTGTTTCCCTTGCAGTTTCATTTTTGTTCATGAACTCTCTGCCTACTCCTATGTCTTCAAGATTTTTACCTACTTTCCCTTCCAATAGGTTTAGACTTTCTGTTTTAATGTTGAGGTCTATGATCCATTTTGACCTGAGTTTGGTGCATGGTGATAGACTGGGGTCTATTTTCAGTTTTCAACAAGAGGCAAGCCAGTTTTTCCAGCACCATTTATTAAACAGGCCTTTTTTTTTCCAGTGGGTTAGGTTGACCCCTTTGTCAAATATTAGGTAGCTGAGTGGGTTTTTCGTTATGGTTGCATCTTCCAGTTTGTTCCATTGATCCTCAGGTCTGTTTTTTAGCCAGTACCAGGTTGATTTTATTACAGTAGCTTTGTAGTATAATTTCAGGTCAGGGATTGTGATTCCACCTGACTTGTCCTTATTGCCTGGCATTGCTTTTGCTATTCTGGGTCTCTTCTGGTTCCAGATGAATTTGAGGCATATTTTCTCTAGATCTGTGAGGTATGTTAATGGTAGTTTAATGGGAATTGCATTGAATCTGTACAACAGTTTTGGTAGTATGGCCATTTTTACAATGTTAGTTCTTCCTAACCATGAGCAGGGTATGTTTTTCCATTTATTGAAATCCTCTTTGATCTCCTTTTTCAGAGTACTGTACTTTTCACTGAATAAATCTTTCACATTCTTTGTTAGACTGATTCCAAAGAATTTCAATTTCTTGGTTGCTATTGTAAAGGGTATGGTTTCCTCAACTTCTCTCTCAGTCTGTTTGTTGTTCTTGTACAGGAATGCTATTGATTTTTGGGTGTTGACTTTGTATCCGGCTATGCTGTTGAATTTGTCAATTAATTCCAGGAGATTTCTTGTGGAGTTTTTGGGGTCCTCCATGTATAGTATCATGTCATCTGCAAATAGTGATAGTTTGAATTCTTCCTTTCCTATCCTTATTCCTTTTATTTCTCTCTCTTGTCCGATTGCTCTGGCTAGTGCTTCCAGAACTATGTTGAATAGCAGTGGTGACAGTGGACATCCTTGTCTTGTTCCTGACTTTAAAGTGAAAGTTTTCAGTTTATGTCCATTTAGTATGATGTTGGCTGTTGGTTTGTTGTAGATGGCTTTGATCAGATTGAGGTAGAAGCCATCTATTCCTATTTTTTCTAAGGTTTTTAACATGAATGTATGTTGGACTTTATCGAAAGCCTTCTCTGCATCTATTGAGATGATCAT
>PVLD010000579.1:62993-158391 GCA_004027595.1 Dinomys branickii | reverse complement strand
AATATTTTGTTGAGTATCTTGGCATCTATGTTCATTAGAGAGATTAGCCTGTAGCTCTCTTTCTTGGTTGGGTCTTTCTCTGGTTTCGATATCAGTATAATACTTGCCTCCAGAAATGTGTTGGGGAGAGTTGCTTTCTTTTCAATTTCATTGAAGAGTTTGAGGAGTTTGGGCATTAGATCTTCTCTAAATGTTTTATAGAGTTCTGCTGTGAATCCATCAGGGCCTGGGCTTTTCTTTGTTGGTAAGTTTTTAATGACGTTGTCAATCTCATTTATTGATATTGGGTTCAGGAGTTTTACATCTTCCTGATTCAATTTTGGTAATTTGTATCCTTCTAGGAATCTGTCCATTTCTTCTGTATTTTCTATCCTATGGGAGTAAATATTTTCAGAGTAGGCATTAATGATCTTTTGTATTTCTTTTGGATCTGTAGTGACTTCATCCTTTTCATTCCTTATTGCATGAATTTGAGATCTTTCCCTTCTTTTCTTGATACGGTTGGTTAGGGGTTTATCAATTTTATTTATTCTTTCGAAGAACCAATTCTTTGATTCACTAATTTTTTGTAGAGTTTTCTTCATCTCAATTGCATTAATTTGTGCCCTGAGTTTTATAATCTCCTCCCTTCTTTGGGCTCTATGGTTTGGCTTGTTGCTCTTTTTCTAAGAGTTTGAGATGTATCAATAGGTTATTTATTTGCTCTCTTTCTATTTTCTTTGTATATGATTTCATTGCTATTAATTTCCCTCTGAGGACTGCTTTCATTGCATCCCACAGATTCTGGTAGGCTGTACTTGCATTTTCATTTATTTGTAGGTAATTTTTAATTTCTTCTTTACCTTCTTGTGTGACCCATTGGTTATTCAGTAGGTTGTTGTCTAATTTCCACGTGTTTATGTGATTTTTGGAGTTCTCTTTGTCATTAATTTCCAATTTCATTGCACTGTGGTCAAATAATGTGCATGGGATAATTTCAATTCTTTTGCTTTTAGGTAGATATGCTCTATGGGCTAGAATGTGGTCTATTTTGGAGAAAGACCCACGTGCAGCTGAGAAAAATGTGTATTCTGATGTTGTGGGGTGGAACACTCTGTATACATCTACTAAGTCCATTTGTTCACACGTTTCGTTCAGGTCTGTTATTTCTTTGCTGAGTTTCTTTCCGGTTGACCTGTCTCTTTGCGTCAGAGGGGTGTTTAGGGCCCCTATTACAATAGTGTTATTAGTTATTTGATTTTTTACATCTGTTAAGATTTGACTTGTAAAGTTAGGTGCTCCATGGTTTGGTGCATAAATGTTTAGGTTTGTTACCTCTTCCTCTTGCACCTTTCCCCTAACTAGTATGTAATGGCCTTCTTTATCTCTTTTGATTGTTTTTGGTTTGAAGTTTACATTGTTTGCAAACATAATAGCTAACCCTGCTTTTTTCTGGGGACCTGTTGCATGGAGAATTGTTTTCCAACCTTTAACTTTCAACCTGTGGATTTCCTTTTAAGTAAAATGTGTTTCCTGTATACAGCATATCATTGGATTGTGTTCCTCAATCCACTCTTCCAATCTTTTCCTTTTGACTTTTGAGTTGCGGCCATGTACATTAATGGTTATCATGGTTATATGTTGGCTTATTCTAGTTTTGTTATTTACTTGTTGTTTTCTTTCTTTTGGTGACTGTTTACATGCTTGTTCTCTTTTGGGAGTTATTTCTATTGTTCTTGGAATTGTGGTCTCTTTTTTCTCTGTCTAGAATATCTTTTAGTGCTGTTTGCAATGCTGCTTTGGCCCTCATGAAGTTCTTCAGTTGTTCTTTGTCATGGAAATATTTTATTTCTCCATTGAATTTGAGGGATAGTTTTGCAGGATACATCAGTCTGGGTTGGAAGATGTTTTGTCTCAGAATCTGTAATATCTCGCTCCAAGCTCTTCTTGATTTCATGGTTTCCGTTGAGAAGTCTGCTCTGATTCGGATGGGCTTTCCTTTATAGGTGATCTGTTTCATTTCTCCAGCAGCTTTTAATATTGTGTTCTTTTGCTGGATATCTGGGATCTTGACTATTATATGCCTGTGTGTGTTCTTCTTTGCGTTATGGATCGTTGGGGTTCTATATGCCTCGATTAACTGAACTTCAGTATCTTTTACCTTGTTTGGGAAATTTTCTGCTATTATTTCAGAAAATATTCTTTTTATGTCGTTTGTGAGGTCTCCTGCTGTTTCCCACACTCCTATAACTTGAATATTGTTACGTTTTGCCTCATCTTGGAGCTGTTGGATTGACTTTTCTTTTGTCTTTGATGATATCATGAGATTCTTCCTTTCACGCTCATAAGCTGCCATGCTGTGTTCAAGTTCTGAAATTCTATCTTCGGTTTCATTTAAGCGATTTTGCTTGCTTTCAGTGTAAGTTTTCAAATCCTGGCATTCTCTTTGGACCTGTTTCATTCTTGGTAATTCATTCCTAAATTGCTCTTGTAACGTTTCCATTTGTTTCCTAATTTCTTCTAGTCTTTTGTGTATTTCTTCTCTACATGTAGAGAACATTTCTTCCATCATTGTTTTCAGCTCCTTTTTTTTGTCTGAGAGATCATCGCAGGTATGTGGCTTATTTCTGTTTAACCTCTTTTATGGCCTGTTGGAGTTGTTTCATTTCGGATGCAATAGTTTCATAACTTGCAGGTATGTGGCTTCCTGGTTCCCCTGTATCCTCGCATTCAAAACTTGTTCTGGGCGGGGTTGAGTTTTGAGACTGCGTTTTGTTCCTCTGTTTTCCCATTTTTGGGTATCAGATTCAAAATATGGAGCTATAAGTTCCCCAGGCAGTTCAGCAGGCAAAGGTCTGCTGCAGAGGCTGCTCCAATGATTCCTTCTCTTTGGGAGAATTTCCCTTAAGCTGTCTGCTGAGATTTCCGTTTCTACTCCCTACCCCAAGACCTGGCTGGGGCGCATAAACAGATCGCCACCCCAGGGACCTTGCAGACAGGGGGCCGCTCAGGTGTTCCTCCCTGGGTGGAGATCCTCCCCCACTGACAAATCCCATCAGGGTGCCCAGCCAGCTCTTCCAACCCGGGGATCCTGCAGTCAGTAAAGCTGCTCGGGTGTCCCTCGCTGGGCGGAGCTTCTTCCCGACTCAAAATAACTGGTCAGGGCACCCAATCAACTCACCCTGGGATCGTACAGGCAGGAATGCACTCAGATGTATCTCCCTGGGTCGAGCTTCTTCCCGACTCAGAAATCCTGCTGTGGTGTTCACTCGGCTCATCAGTTCCGAGGTCCGTGCCGGCAGGAAATCCTGGTGCTCCCTGGCGCTTCACCGCCTCCTCGGCTTTCTCACAGGAGCCGCCGACCACAGCTGCCACAGTTCCCACGGTGCTGGCTGCGGGGGCGGGGCTGTGAGCAGGACCCCGGACTGCTGTCCAAATTGGCGCAGTCTGCCCAAGGAGTGTGCTCTCAGAGCCTGCTCTGCTCTGCTGCCTCCAACAACTCCCAGCCACAGCCGCCTCCGAGCCGATCGGGCTCAGGAGCTGGGAGGGTCCGTCCCACCGCAATCACTCTCGGTTGTACAAGGACTCAGCCGAGCTGTGGCCCAAGTGCAGCGCTGATCGCCTCTGGTGCCCAGTTCCCAGGACCCACCCACTTCTCGCCGCAGCTTATCCAGCGGACCCTTTAATGCTCAGGCCACGGAGAGCAACACAATCAGATGGAATTTCGCATCCGTGGACCCGGCACCTGCACGCAAAGGAATGGTCTCTGGGAGAGTTTCCCTCTGCTGCTCACCTGGTCGCCATCTTCCCGGAAGTCAACAATCATAGTTTTTAAAGTGAAAGAGATTCCTAATGACTTTCATTTTGATAGAGAATTTTATCATCACACGAGATTAATATTTTCCTCTTCTAGTTACTCCCCTGTTCTTGTTTCTTTGCTCAGATCTCTGAATGACCATTGATGTTGCCACTGAACTTTTTTATACTTTTTTTTGGTACCAGGAATCAAACTCAGGACCTTGCCCTTGCCAGACAGGCACAGCTGCTGAGCTATATCCCCAGTCTTACTATTCATGTTACATGATAATATAAAAAAATCTGTTATTTCAGAATTCTCAGAAATAATTTGCTTTACTTTTTTGGTAGAACTAAACATACGTTTACTGAGATTGCATCAAGTAATTGAGATTTACCATAACCTGTGTCTCAAAAAAAATCTTAAAATACCTCAGAGAAGAAACCAAATCTTAGATATCATGAGTTTTTCAGATGTTTGAACACAGACCAAGGAGCCAATCAAGTCTATGGGCAAAGGAAGCTGAGCATTACTTCTTTCCTAAGGAGCTGCTGGGGCCTTTCCTAGAACCATCTGTACAACTGTGCTTCTCTTTGCAGCTGCTTTGGTTATCACAGAAGCTGAGGATCACTGTCTTACATCAGCTCTGACTATTGCCCCAGGGTATATGGTATAGAAATTGATGATCTCTTTCCTATGTAAAAGCATTAATTTCATCAATCATAGAAGTGTAAAATACCTTGCAATTAATTTTGGTATTTTAGGAAATGTATGGGGTTTTTTCCTATAAATAACTTCAGTTGCCACTATGTTGCTGAAGACACATAAATAACTGCATGTTTGGAATATCTACAGACTTTATGACCAGGAAATCCTTGGATATCTTACATTACATCATCAGAACACACCACTGGACGCACAAACACACATACCCAAACATACACACACACACGCACACAAGCACACACAGAGACAAACAGAACCTAAAATAGTTACCTTCAACACTAATTCTTACCACTCTTGTTTTGGAAATGGTAGCCCTCAACAAATCATAGACTGAAAGGAGTGTAAGTGGGTCCATTATAATGGATTTACACATCAAATGAAGCTGGAGGGTGAATAACATACTGACCTAGAGACTTTTGCGTTGGTCATTCCAGTTTCAGATGCAGCATGAAAATTAATAAAGTATCTGATGATCAAATAGGGCATTAATCAAATTAATACTGACTCAGTTGTGGTCTTTCTTGATGGCACTTTATCTAGACAAATAAAAATAACTTTACCATTGACCCAGATATTTTATTTATCAGAATTTATTGTGAGGAAGTAAGGGATGAAGCCCTACATCAAGGTTTTATTAATAATGATTTAGAACTATAAAAAATTGAAAGAATTCAAGGTACTTGGTTAAATGTCCTGCACCACAGCCATACAATGGTGCTATGCCAATTCTAAAATAATTTTTAAAAGTCATATAAAATTCTTAGTTAAATTGAAATGTACTAGAAACAATTTGGAAATGTGTATACACATAAAGGAAAAAATTAAAGAAATATATAAATATTTTATAATGGATATTTCTAGTGAGTAGGATTCTGGCTGATGTATGTCTTCAAAATATTTCAAACTTAAAAAAAAGGGGGGGGCTGGGGGTATAGCTCAGTGGCATAAGCACTTGCCTGGCAAGCGCAAAGTCCTGAGTTCGATCCCTGGTACCAGAAAAAAAAAAAAATCAAAATATTTCAAACTTTCTATGACAAATACAAGATGCTTTTATGATTGATCAAGTGGTAAATGATACAACTTACCTTCCTAACACCCTACTATTATAAGAAGATATGCTGGATAAAATTAGGCTTTGGGTTTACATGTTCTCGAGACCATAGGTTGCAAGAGAGAGGAAAGACCACACAGTTTGGAACCACAGCAGCTAGAGGATTCCTTCCTCAGCTTCACATCTCACATAGTCCTTGGGAATATCATGTCTCTATTTGCCTGCCTGAGCTTGCTCATCTGAAACATGAGGACACAATTACCAGTTTTAAGGAATTTCTTTAAGTAATGAAAGGAACACAAGACATGTCTCTCTTCTCAGGCTCATTCATATATACTACTGAAGACAACCATCTCCCACAGAAGTGTGTATAGAGATACATACACAACAAAATGTGGATAGATTGAGAGTAAAACCAGAGTCCATTTGGTCCTTTTATTAATAAATACCACATAGCACTTGCTACTTGCCATGTTCTTACTACTCCAAGCACTTTTCAAACATGGCCTCATTTAGTCCTTACAGTTCTCGCAGAGTGTGCACTGTGTTTTCCATTGTACAGATGAGGAATTTGTGACGCAAAAGTAGTCAGGAAATTCCACAAGATTGCATTGCTTGAAAGCAAGCAGATGGACTTCACAGAGTTGGGTCCTGAACCCATATTCTCAAACTGTTGGCCATCCTGGATCATCCATAGCACTCCATGTTAGCCTTGTGTTTTGATTCAAAGATTTTGATAAGGCTTCTGTTGGGTTCAGATGAAAACCCTTGCCAGACTGTAATGGGAATATTATAAATCCTACCGATACTCTCCCACCCACAGGAAAATAAGCTTCCTGAGGACAGGGACCCGCTTGGTCATCTTTTTTTTTTTTTTTTTTTTTTTTTTTTTGCGGTACTGGGGATCGAACTCAGGACCCTGCGCTTGCTAGACAAGCGCTTATTCCACTGAGCTATATCCCCAGCCCCTTGGTCATCTTTATTACCTGTCTTCACTCAGTGCTTCATCCAGGACCTGGCAAGAGAGGGCACTGAAATATTGATGAGGAAATCGATCAACGAGATTATGATAACCCAAGGCTGCTTTTCCTGACTTTATCTAAATCTCACTTTCCTTAAAATATGTGACATCTAACACTCTGAATTTAAAAAGTATCAAAAATTGTGTTCAGTCCTTTTGTTTCCTCTGTATTCCCAGCAATGTCGAAATCTTCAGTCTTCCTCCTTGGGAAAGAAAATAAAGTCCTGACCCCTAATACTGAGGATTTTATTTTACAAGTCACCTCTTCCTCATCTGGAATAAACCTGGCCGGTACAATCTTTGCTAAGCACCACTTATTGTTTTGGATTACCAATATGTGCAGGTGTAATGTTTTACTCCTGCAAAAAGAAAACCTTTAACTCCATTTCATATCTGTTATTTTACAAAGTAGACCAGATAGCACACCAAGGGCTTGTCATAGTTGCTTCCCAGTGTTTTACCTTTCTATGGCAGTGTGTCAGCAAACTCTTTCATCAACAACCAGGTATAAATATATTCAGCTTTGCTCAGTTACACTGTAATAAATACTTCAACTCTCATTTTATAGCATGTAAACAGCTACAGACAATAAGCAAATGAATGAGCATAGTTATGTGCTAATAAAACTTTATTTGCAAACAGAGCACTGGATTTCATCCAAGGTCTTGGTTTTTGCTAATTCTGGCTCCATATCTTGCCCCACAGTGTAATGCTGACACGTTTCATTTTAAGGATCTAACAAAGGGTGGAGCTGACTGGGAGAGAGAATAAAGTTATTGACTAAAACTTTCTCTATTACTGGAAAACCTCCAAAGAGTTATAGCCTCCTGAAAGTTGGTCAGATGCTTTCTTTGTATACGAAGTGATCACATTCGGGTTTGCTTTGTACTTCTGTCTTTCTCTGCATAAAATCCTTTCCTAATCACATCTTCCTCTCAATTTTTCCTTAAAGTTTCTCATCTTCCTCATCCTGCTCTTATTATTAAAAGATGACAAATAAGAATTTCTGATTAAAGCTAATGGACTTTCAGGGATCCACTTGCAAAGATGAAATGAGTGGAAAATCTTATTAGGACATATGATATACATTGATTTGCAATTCACCAGCTATAGATAAAATATTTGCTTCTTCAATCAACTTTAATTCTTTTCTTATAATATTTTTAGGATACCCAGAATAGCATTAGATCTTGACAATTTGATAAAATGAAAAGGACAAAGATGTAAAAACTATATTTGCTGAAAATAAAATTATACCATGTAACTAAATGGAAAAATAATTTTAAATAATGACTGCCTATTTACTTCTACCTTAAAGGGATGCTATTGTCCAACCAGAAAAAAAAGAAACTAGTGCACACATTTGAATAGAGGAAACTCAGGGCAGAATATGTTTTGCACAAGTAGTTAAGTTGAAAAAATACACATAAAACATTCGGAGAAGTTTATTCTACAGCATTCAAAATATTAATATTATCTTCAGTTAAAATTAGTATTTAAGGCACTTTCTCATTTTGTGAGGGTCATTTAGCTAAAACTAAATAATATTAATTTTAACTACCTCATAGGGCTCCTATGAGGACCGATAGATCCAAATATACAGAAAGCTAATGGATGGATCAAGGAAGGTCTGTCAGCCCTGAGTCACTGTGGAGGCAGTTTTACCCGTTCAGAATGCTTCCTGTATCTCAAACCACAGTAGCTATCTATTCTCTCAATATAGACATTATTTTCCTTGTGACTTTGGAGCCTAAAATTTCATGACTGAGATGCTGGCAGTTTTGTTTCCAGAAGAGAGGCTCTCTGCGGCTTGCAGAGGACTTCCTTCACACTGTGGCTTTCTATGGCCTTTCCTCTGCATGTGCTTATTCTTTTGCATGTTTTCCTCTTCTTTTAAGGTTACAACTCCTATTCGATTTGGGCCCCATCATTACGATTTCACTTTATTTTAATAAACTCATTGAAGATCTTAACTCAAATAAAGCACACTGAGTGTCTTAGTTACTTTACTCTCATTGCTGGGACAAAACACTCAATATCAAAAATTAAGGAAGGAAAGGGTTCTTTAGCTCAAAGTTTGTAGAAATTTCAGTCCATATTCAGCTGGTTCCAAGACAGATGGTGTGGTAGAGGGACAACAGTTCATGGCAGTGGAAGATGGTAAATACAACAAGGAAAAACGGGAAAGAGCCAGCCTTTGTTCAACCCTTATATTGTAAGCAGGCTACCCTCCCTAGGGAAGGTGTAGCATTTGCACCATCTCTAGGCCCTCTTCTTGCACAGGCCGAGGATGTTTACAAAGTGAGGAGCCTACTTCCCTGCTGAGTCACTTAGTTAAGCTTCTATACTTCTCAAGTTGACACAATGAATCAACCACTAAAACATCCTGAGGTGTAAACCAGTCACCCTAGGGCTTGTCCTCTATACTCTAGGATGTAGAACTGCTGAGTCACTTTAAAGCTTCTAAACTCTTCAAGTTACCCATTATCAACCATTACAATCCACCACTTTTCAACTTGGCAGCCAGATATATTTCTTTAAACTGGTCTCCAGATATGAAGACACACTTCTTATCATTTCATAACATGAACAGTATAACACAGGTTTAGCAATTCTGTGTTACAGACTTAACAGAATTATGTTACATTGAAACCATCAGATTCCACCCCTGGTCTCCCCAAAACTCATGCACATCATCTTATGAAAAATTCATTTTTAAGGGTTGCCAAAATCTTAGTAGCTTCAGCATTCCTGAAGATTCCAAGTCCCAAGTCTACTCTGAGATGCAAAATAAACTCTTAGATGCAATCCCTTGTACAAATTAAAAACTAAACATTTCAAACATTCAATGGCACAAGATAAACATTTTTATTCCAAAGTTACAAACAGCGAAAAACAAAAGATTGGGACAAAAGCAAGTCCAAAACTGAGCAGGGAAAACATTAAGTCCTGTAGTTCTATGTGCAGCATCCAAAACAATCTGTGGCAAGTTGTGAGCTGCAAAAGGCTTGTGTAGCCCTGCCTATGGCTTCTCATGGTAGTATCTCCCATGAATTCTCTCTGCCATATCTCCCTCTGTGTAGTGTTCTCCAGACAATCCAAATTCCTGGTTTCTCTATACTTCTGGGACCTCCACTGAAGCTTTGGCTTCACCCTCACAGCTTCACACAGTGCCCTCTCAGGGGAACACTGGCTGGAGTTACAAGCTTTCTGAAATCTGGGTGGAAGCCTTCTTAATCCCACAACTCTGGCATTCTTCACTTAAACCAGTGCCATGTGCATCATGACAAGGTCTGCTATCAGCTAGAGAAGTACCCAGGGTATCCTCTCCTTGGTTGTAGGGGTTGAATGCCTGTATAACTGGACACTCTGAATCCAACACTGATGAACACATTTTCTATTCTGCTGCCATTCTGGAACGTGGTGCACTGTGAATTTCTCCTGAAGGCAAAGTCTTTCACTTTCAAAGTTTTGAGGCCACAAAGGTGGAGACTTCCTGTTTGTTGTGATGCCTTCAGGCCATCTTTTCTATTCTTTTGTTCCTTCTCAGCAGTCAAGATCCCCACAGCTCTATCTTTGTAGTCCACAGCTTTACTGGTGCTTCCTATCTGGTCCAACTCACAACATTTTAAATCATCCTTCAGTGCTCTTTGCTCTTTATTCTCGATTTAGATCTAACTAAAAGCTCCCGGCAATAGTCATGCTACCACCTCAACATTAGACTGCCTTGACATTTCCTCTGCCATATTAATTAGTCTGCAGTCCTTAACCTCAGCCTCAAGCAAAGTCTCTGCACATAAACAAAATGCAAACAGATTTTCTGCCAAGCCATAACAATGCATCATCTGGATTCCAATAGCCAGTGCAGTACTTATTCCCAGCAGAAACGTCCAAAACCTGGTCTTTTCCAACAATATGTCTGTCAGACTTATGATCTTCTGAGCTCTGACTAGAATCTCTCCTACAGAACATCCTAAGGCATTCTCGTGCTACTCTTTTAGGTGACATCTCCTAGCCGTTCCAATCTCTTCCCACAAGCCATTAGCAAAGGCTTTTGAACCACATTGTCATAATGTCACAGCAGCAACCCCACTCCTGGTACCAAATTCTGTCTTAGTTATTTTTCTGTCATTGCTGAGACAAAATACCTGACACCCAAAATTAAGGAAGGAAAGATTTATTTAGCTCACAGTTTGTGGGGGTTTCACTCCATATTCAACTGGCTCCAAATCAGGGTCGCATGGCAGAGGGTCAACAATTCATGATGGTGAAAAGCAGCAAAACCAGCAAGGGAAACAAGGGGAAGAACAAACCTTTTTTTCTCCCTTATATTGTAAGCATGTTACCCACCCTAGGACACGTATAATACTGACACCATGTCTGAGTGTGCCCTCCTCAAGTACAGGCTGAGAATGCTTACAAAGTGAGGACTCTAGCTCTCCGCTGAGTTACTTAGTTAAGCTCCTAAATTTGTCAAGTTTAAACAGTGAATCAGCCATGACAACTCCCTAGGGTGTAAACAACCACCCTACTGCATGTTCTCTACACCCTAGGATGTAGAATTGTTGCGTCACTTACTTAAATTTCTAAACTTCTCTAATTGACAAAATGTATCAACTATTATGCTGGAAATTAGAACGTTGATATATGGTTGGGTGTATACAATTCAGTGCAAATCACTCCTTTTTATAAATTACACTGCTTTGTCCTATAGGTATATTTTATATTTGAAATTCCTCATATATATCCACTCATCTGTCCTTGGAGAAATAAGGAGGATTTAGAACATACTTGCAGAACATCTGTACAGCCTCAGTGCAGAGACTACTTAATTTTAAGTCTGGCATACTTCTCCTTTACTCTTTTGAAGCCATACATCTCTGCCACAAATGCTTTCCACCAGACCCTCAGCACAAGAAGCAACCAGGCTTAATCTCCCTCTCTGTGTTCTATGGAGCAGCATTTCTAAAGTAGTACTGAGTATGATGCATCTGGCTGTGTTCAATCTAGATGTTATTTGGGACATGAAAAATAATCCATACTGCTGGAACATACTGGGTTCCCAATACTCCATACAAATTCTACTCAGTAATTTAGATTACACCAAACTGAAGGTCCAGACTTCTAAATGTAGTGGTTCCCTATAAATCTGCTTAGACTGAAGTTTTTTCAGAAGCCATGTGCATAATATTCCACTTAACCAGAAAATATTTCTCTTCTAAATGCATGAAATCATGATGAATTTTTGGTTTATTACACTGGTTATTAATCTCTGTAACTTGAAAACAATCCTATTGTCAGTATAATATTATCACTTGTTAAGAGACCCCAGTAATATTTTTCCAAGGTTTTAATTATGAAGATCCTGCAGATAGCTGAAATCAGTCAGCACTCAATTTTAAGACTGTCATGGACTGTCTGGATTATTTGTTCTGATGCAACTTACCTTTGTTAATCAGATATTCCCACATATGCCCACAGACTGACTGTTGCAGAACAGGCTAGTATCTACACAGCTTCGTTGCACAGCACCCTTATTGCTGCCTTTCTGCTTAGTTTCATTCTCCCTAAGCCCAGTAATGACTAGCCTGTTCAAATCTTCCTCTTAGTTTACAACTCAGGCTATGGTCCCTTCTCACCCTTAATCTTATTCTAGTCCAGGCCACACTGATCCTCTCCACTTTTGATTATCTATCAGCAAAACTGCCTCTACTTCCAGTATATCTGTCACTTATCACCATGGTATCATGAACACCCACTCTCATCTTTATCTGTGCTATGTTTATGGGCATGAATTATGTTCTTAAACACCTCATTTTGAAGCTCATCTTATCTCTAATCACAATACTGGAAAAAACTCAAGCCTTGCCCTTGTTTCTTCTTGGGCCCCAGAACTATGTACAGAACTAAAGAAAAATTGGAAAAGCAAGTGGTAGAATCCTGCCCTGTGGATCATAGTGGAAAAAGATCCCGAGTCTTTTCCTCTGAGGTAGGCCTCCTCCCTTATGAAGCATCCAAGTTCTTCCTCTGCGGCTGCTCCCAGACATCGTGTAACTACATTAATTTACAATCCAGACTGTGTTCACGTCAATTTTCCCTCTTGACTTTGGAAATAATGAAGATTGAGAATTGAAAATGCTCCTATTAACCCAGCATCTAAGCCAGAAGCTTTTCTAATTCGAGCATTTCTACTTTGTGGGAGCAGACAAATATGCTTTATTAACAGTATTGTCTAGAGGGCTTCAGATGCAGGTATATTTATTGTGCCTGTAACACAAGTCACCATTTCCACTTCTGTCAGACACGGAGCTAAACTTTGTATGAACTTTAACAATGAATGAAAATTGATTAAAACCACACAAATTATTTTTCCCAAAGATAGCTAACAATTTTCTGAATAAATTTGACCTTTTCACTTTCATTCATTTTAATATAAAGGTAAAACAGAAATCACATTCAAAGAAGTATATCAATACATTTGGGAAGCCTGGAAACATACTTATGCCTATGAAAGTAAAAAGTAATTTACTCCTTTTATTAAGAGGCATTGTAAAACCACAGCTGTGATTAATGTGTGTTTAGCAACTCTACAATTCTATTTACTATTTTTCTGAGACTTTAAAAATATTTTTAAAGTAATTTGGTTCTCCCAGAATGTGGAGTATAGTTCTTAAGGGGAAAGAATTTTGGTAAGCACTCCCATCCTCTCTACACACTACCACCCTCCCACCCACTCCAGTACAGAGGGGTTGGGATGTAAGGCAGTTACAAAATGGGTTCCAAACTGCTCAAGGGACAGAATGAAGATTTCAATGAGAAGAAAACCAGTTCAGTAGGCTGTCTTCTGTGTAACATATCTTCTAGTGTTTCTCTGTGGATTTGCTTCTTTTCTTTTTATCCATGCAGCTGACTAGTTTGGGTCTTCCATTCACCATAGAGCTATGCCCTTGTCTGAGAAAGGATGGAGACTCTATGGTGTGTCCAAGGAAATAATGTGAGAAACAGGCTGCTTAAGTTTGCCAAATTCCTGAAGTGGTGCTTTTCCACATAAGAGTAGACCACATCTGCAGGGCTGGATGTGAGGAAGGAATGTAAAGCCATATCCAGCAGTAATAAAATGGTTATTTATGTTGAATTGGTTTCATGGACCAGGTAGAGGGAGCCAAAGCATAGAGGTAGCAGAGTAGGATTCGATCATTCAAGATTGAGGTAAAATACCCTAAATGATATATAGCCACGAATCATGTAATGACAATGTTGAGCAATTTCTTCATCATTTGTAGATTGTAAAGTGTGTTCAAACAAACCTACACAGCATGGGCCAGGGCTCATATTACTATGCATGGGCTATTGATCAAGAGACATGGTAAAAACAACAGTACGAGGGTATTATCAATAACACAGCACAGTGTTTTAAAGCAAACTGCTTTTAGTAAATAAAAATATTACACTATAATGTAATAAAATATACTATACTCAATATATAAATAAAAATAGGCATTATCAAAAATTTCATACTTCACACAGTTGCATGGGCTATATTTTTACATGAATGGCAGAGAAGTAAGTTTGTTTATACTAACAACAATACAAACACCTGATTAATACATTGTAGTATGGCTTTATGATGGTTAAAAAGTGATAGAATTTTTCAGCTCCGTTAAAATCTCACAGGACCAAGAGTATATATTTGGTTCATCTTTTACTAAAATATCATTATGTGGTACATGACTATAATATAACATACATTACTGCTTTCTAAATTGTGTGGTACCTGACTATAATACAATTTATTTTACTATTTTATCAGTTGGACCTTAGAGAAGCTAAATTAATAATCTGCTATCAAATAATAGGAGTTAATAGTTTACAAAACAGCACGTCTTGATTATTTCACAAGATACTTCCTACTACACTTTATAGTAAACCCTGAGGTGAGACAACACCATACAATACCTAAGCCAATCTATTTCCATATGTGACAACCTTGGTGTCTAAGTCCTATCTACACAGTCACTCCCAGCTGTCAATTATCATCCTCTACCAGTGCTCCCAGCAGATGCCAGGAGTACATGGCACCTGCTAATTCTTTCCTGGTGGCAAAAGTGGCTCACCTGTACCATCCACCTGGAAATATTTCCTACTTCACTTTAACCTATAAAACACATTTCCCTACTTCAATTATTGCTTCCTTTTTGATGGTTCCTCTGACTATACTGTCTCAGTTAGAGTAATAGTACACTCATATAATAAAGTTTTACCAAATACCTACCAAGTACAATAGTTTGGGTCAATTTCATAGAACAACAATATAACTGGGGGCTGGGGATATAGCTCAGTGGAATAAGGTCCTGAGTTCAATCCCTGGTTCCTAAAAAACAAAACAAAACAACAACAACAAAAAAACAATATAACTATTCATGACCTTAACTAACTTGCTTCAATTGTCTATGAAGAAATCTTCAGCCACTTTATATTGCAGTGAACTTACAGACACTCAGCAAAGTGACTTCTAACAAGAGTGAATGAATCTTGAAACAAGATCCTTTACCTCATGTGCTTATAACAATAATCATCACCTAACTGAGATAATTATCATGTTTGGTCCAAAGGCACATTTCTAGTCTTGTAATAAATTACTTTCAGAGTATTTAATTTGTACTTTTCATATTATTTTCTTCGATGGTCTCAAATGCCATTTATAATCTGAATTTTTAAATTTCATTTTCCATTTTGACAGCACTATAAATCCCTACAAGGAAGAGACATGTTGTCTTAATGACTTCAGCATTCCAGATCCATACATAAAAATAAGTCCTGGGAGGTGGAAAGCACTTCACTTTCCCAACTTACGGTAGAAAAGTGAGTTAAATTAGGAGTGATGTTGAAGGTGGAAAGAGGGTCCTATATTTCTATTATTGCTCTTTTGGCAGATTGAATTGTCTTCTTTGAAACTCAATTTCCCCACATTTAAAATGAGCACAGTGATCCTAACTTGTAGGATTGAGTATTTTATAATAAATTATCTCACACTCTGCATGGTGCACAGATCACCTTAAAGCATGATTTTTAAAAGCTCTTGAAGGTTTCATTTGTAAGCAGGGAGAGCTGAATTCAAATCCATCTTCCCTATTTCCAGTTAGTATCATATGGGCTAGTTAATCTTCTCTGTATATCTAAATGTGAGTAAAATGTAAACAATAGTAGAATTCGTCTCCTGGGGTTTTTAAAGGTCAAATTAAATAACATCTGCAGAGCACCTAACACAGCTCAGCATACAGAAAGTACTCAACAAATGTCATACCTGAGGATTCATAGTCATTATCTTGATTTAGGAGCATACTGTGTAAATTCCAGAGATTAATTGGATCACATAACTTACCCAAAGATCTATTTTAACTATACTTCCCTGTTGGTTCCTAGGTATTAACTGAGAATTGAGAAAAGCCTCTATGAAATTAATGATAGTAACAACATAGCACCACCAAGAAGTTCCTGCAGTCTCTTTTACCACTTTGCTATCAAAGCAAGACTATCATTGGTTGTATGTTCACTGAGCCACAGCTTAATAAGCCAGCAAAGCTAATGTAAAGATTAACAGGAAATGCATAAAGTCTGGGCATGAGTTGTTTGGTTTCATTAGGAGGTGGAACATGTAAACAAAGAATCCCAATTTAGTGGAGTACATAGTTATTTTTAGGGGTCACTAAGGACACAAAGGATGTGGGTTGACCCTGTCCAAAAGGAGAGAACAAGCAGTAAAAATAAAAGTTCTACTGGAGGGGTCATAGGGGAACTCACACTTAGGTAGTTGAGGTTTAACAGGTAGAAGAGAGAGAAAGGCCGGCATGGCAGAGGAGATAACAGAGTCAATAAACCTACCAGCAAAAAAAAAGGAATAATCCAGGGGGACATAAAGGGTTGAAATCTGGGAAACACTAGAAGAAAAAGTTGGCTAGCAAGTTTATCTCCTTTTCAATGTTTCTTAAGATTTTGGGATCATAGATATGCTTCCATTTCTGGCAATGTATTTCACTGGCTATTTAGGAAAAGATATGTGATACACACACCTATTTGTCTAAAATAGCCTTCATACTGGTAATGGAAAGAAGTAGTATATAACCAGAATTATTTTTTAATATACTTTTATTCTATCAGAAAAACATATGGCATTTCTACAGAATAGTATAGAAATAGGCACAGTGGCTGATTCTCCAACATCAACAGTTGACTTTGGTTTCTTGTTCTTGAAGACATGCCTGGTTTTCCTTTCAGTAGTCCCTTCTCTATATAAGATACAATCGTGTTTGAGAAACTGACTCAGTCTGCATGATCTAGGGGCATATGTGACGTTCCAAGCTTACACTAGTCATCAAAATCACACCCCTTGGGCATAGCTATTGATTCAGAAACAGACATGAAATTCACATTTGACTAAGTTACTTATTGAAAGCTTTATTGAAGAATTCTGGCAAGTAAGCACCCTTGCTTTTCTGGGAGAACTTCCAGGATCAAAGGGTACAATTTCTCTAGTTAAGGACATAGCAGGTGTAGAGTACCGGTATTGCCAGTGAAATTCTATGACCCTAATAGTTACAGACTTAAACTGGTACCATGGGAAGCAGAGTGAATGCAGGGAAAGGATTATGGCTCTTACTGATAATTTTGATGCACAAAATTAATAGAGCCTTCATGCACAACTGCCAAAGGGTCCTTCTTAAGGTAGCTATTAAGTCTCATAATTTTCTCTGGTGGTATTCAACAGCATTCTAACCAACCTACTGTATGGCAGAATGGACACACACTCTTCTGTGTGTCTCTAAAGAGTCCAGCACAGCCCCTGCTTTTCACTCTCCCGTTTCTCTTCCTTCCTTCCTCTGTGCTTCCCATGCTGTATCTGCTCCATTCTTAGGTGGTTAATTCCTTTTTCTTTGATGGAGCTGAGAGAGTATTGGGAAGCCTTCAAACCCTGCATTTCCTCTGTTCTTTCATCTGTTTGTCTTTATAAATAAACCTTTATCTCTCTAGTACTAACTTCTTAAAAGATTATACCAGGCTTTACAATATTAGCTTCTTTCCATCAAAGACTGCTATGATTTTTTTCTTCATAAGTCACCATGAGTTAAGAGCCTCAGAGGAAAGTAACAAACTTCATAAAGGTGAAAGGGAGGAAACAAATTTAATCTATAGTGATAGTGAGCATCTGCAAGGTGTGCACAAGTTCCCCCAACTCGCATGGATCCATGAATTCAGACTAGAAATGTTTGTCTTATGTGTTGGGGAGCTGGTGAAGGATTTTAAGGAGCATTGTACCATGGGAAAATCTGTGTTTTTCAAAGATCACCATGAATTTCTGTTGTTAATATATAGCCAAACAAAAGTCAAGTTCGCATTTTTAAATTTGTTAAACTTGTGCCCTCTCCCTCTGTTTCTGTCTCTCTGTCTCTTTCCCTCTTGATCTTCCTCTTCATACACACACACACACACACACACACATACTCATACACTTTCTGCTCTTGCCTTGAAAATACCTCCAACTGTATATAGCAAGCTCCTTGGAGCTCAACTATGTGTGTAAGAGAACAATGCTATGGGGTATTTGGGACTATCACCCTATAATGGTTTGTAGTTTTATGACCTTCTCTATACAGCTGCTATGGTATTCATTGACTCATGGAAGTAAACACTTGAAGTAGACTGTCAGGTCTAGTTTATCCATTCACTGATGAAATAAAGAAGGTAGTTATCAGTAAATAAATATAGTATCTGTGAAATAATAGATAGGATAATTGAATCTATCATGAGAACATTCAAAAATGAGGAATTCCTATTCCTATACAAAAATATGTAAATTATTTTTAAGATATTATATAAATTTAGATGATCAAATATTACTAGGGAAGTGTAGCATAGAAGAAAGAGCATGTACGAGAGAACCTTTACACAGGTGGGTGCTACTCAGAATGAGTCATCCGCATCTTTCCTCTATTCATTTGAGGACCAAACTTTTGACTCCAAATGCACGCTGCAGACATGCAAAAAGCCAGGTAGGCAGTTGCACTCAGGTCTCTTGAATTCATTGAGACCATGGATACCTCCTAGTGGACTTGTTCTCAACTCTCCAAACATCCCTTCTTTTTTCTAAGGTCCCTGAATTAGTTAAGTCCCAGCTTCAACTTAATCAAGACTTGTTCTGGAGGGTCTTTTATTTGTCTCTGATTCTAATGTTTTGAGTACCGGCCAGAAGCACCTTATCCTACACTCCTCTGTGATAATTACTTACTGCTAATTGCTTGCTTATATTATTATTTATAGCAAGTTTCCATACATAATGCATATTGTGTTATTACGGCAAATTGCTTCAAAATTAGTAGCTTAAATGGCAGGCGTGAACCGCGTTTGAGGCTGAGGTAGAACCCTGGGGAGTTGTAGCTGAGTTGTTCTGGCTCCATCCTCCGTCAGGAGGCTGCAGTGGGGATGGGGCCGCAGCCATTGAAGGCAATTCTGGGACTGAAGCATCAACTGCCAAGACTGACGAACTCTCCTAGCGCTCAGCACGGCCTCAGTGCTTCATCTTTTGGGCCTCTTTTCATCATACAATAGCTCGCTCCTCTCAGAGGGAGAAGGGGCAGAGGGAAGACAGCAAAGCTCCGGTGCCTTCTTAACGAACCTGGCAGAGAATACGCCTTCACGCATTTCGTATCCTTGTGCCACACAGACAGCCTGTGGTACAATGTGAGAGAGAAATGCATGACCTGGGATCGGCAGAAGATGGGTGTCATTAAGAGACGTGGAGACTGCAGAGGGCGCTTCCAGTGATCTATGGGTCCAACGTCACAGCCACCCCCAGCTTACTCAACTTTCAGCACCCTGTGATAAGGGAGGAGTGCATTTCCTCCTCAGTAATACAAAAGGGTATATGAAGATTGTGTCCATGTGTGTTAAATATGATGCAGATTGAGTAAAAAAAAATTTCTGCACAAGAGGCAAAACATGTAAATATTCAGCTGCATTATACATAGCATTATATATTTAGCTTAAATTAGACTCTGCAGGGTCTTTATCCACTGCTATAATATAGCTGAGCATTTAAATTTTTGCTTCTTGTGAAGACAATAATTTTTTTTTGTTTTGCTTGTGGGAAGGAGAATAAGGAAAGAGAGAGGAAAAAGAAGGAAGGGGAAAGGAAAAAGAAAATAGAAGGGAAAATGAAAAGAAAGCTTTTGTAAGTAGGGAGGGGAGGGAAATTGGAAAAAGGAATTAAAAATTATGCATAGGTACAATTTCCCTGTGATGACTGTAACCAGTGTGTATGACAAATATCTACTAATAAAATTAAAAATGTTTTTGAAATGGAAAAATGTGACGAATAGCTTTTCTTGAGTTTTGAAATGTTTAACTTTCTCTTTTCTTGTGGTATTTTCCAAGTTTCTTGAAATATTTATTTCATAATAAAATTAAGTAAATCTGAATAAAAGAATAAATAGCTAAAGAGGCTTTGTTTGAATTATACATGTGTAATCATTAGGACTGTAGCATAAGAACAACTACTTAAAAATCTTGAATATAAAATATGTGGACAGAGCAGCGAGACATAGTATCATTAAAAAGTAACAAAGGTGTAAAACTAGAGAACAAAAGACTGATATATTTTGTAAAAACCAGCTACCTGATGGTGAAAACAAAGTAGAAGGCTTTATGACATTGTTAATGAAGCTTCAGTAAAATCTACAAGATTCCTATGTCAAATATGACCTGAAAAGAATAGTGTTAAGTCTCCAAGGGAGTAAACTCAGGGTAAGTGGGGGCTGAGGGCCCACACCTAGAGAGAGATTCTGATTGAGTTTCTATCCTACAACATTCAGAACTTTACAGAGAGCAAAGTTTGTCTTTGGCAAAGGCCTACCACTTTTCATTTGCTGATTTGGTTTTCTCAGGAAAAACACTCAGCCTTGCTAGAAGAATGAACGGGAGGGAAAACTTGGGTCATCCTTGAGCCCCTGAAGAATGGGTGTGGCCGGAACAAAGGCAGGGGTCTTTTCTATATTACCATGAGGTTTACTGTGTGCATGCTCAAGATTTAAGAGAAGAGTCACAAAGCTGAATTCACTGTGCAGGCCAATGATTTAAAACTTCACAAGTACATCTACATTCACACTTAAAATGTACATGTTTTAACTCCAATGCAAAATACAGCTGTCCCCATATAAAAGAGACAATCTCTATTTTAAAACTCTGAAACATAATAGAACATAAAATGTACAGTACATGGACTCAACTACATAGTGAGACTGGTCACAGTTAAACTGCATCTAAATAATGAGCAATGTAAAAACCAATCCAAAGTCTGTACAATAAAGCTCCAAGAAAGCTGTTCCAGAGGTACAGACTTTACTCTGCTCCAAGGGCTAGAAAGTGACTTACACTTAATAGAGAACAAAGATGCATTATCACCTTGAACCTCCAACAGAATAATTCCTGTTTCACTTCTCCTACTCTCCTTGTAGTCCCTTCCCTCTTTAATCATTTATGATGCTTTCTACTTGATAACATTGTGCACTTACTGGCTTTACTCTCTTGTAATTTTCTTTTCTCTAATGCATGATATTCCCTTTTGAATTGATGATTTCAATTCAGCACCACTCCACTCAGCAGTCATTGATGTGCACTGAAGAGTATTACTAGGACTGAAGAATTTAGACAAGGTGAGCCAATTAGGAGGGGCTGTATCTTGTACCTTTTCTACACAGAGGCTTTAAGCCATAGGTTCCACATAGGCTTCAACAATTAACATTCAACTGAAAAAGTTGTCAACCAAGCACCTGACTCATCATCTTAAGCGGCAGTCAGGGAGGAGAATGCAAACTATTTTCACAGAACTTTAGTAGTAGTTTTTGCATTGTTAATATTTTCTCTAATTAAAGGCAACTGTGAATATGGCAAATATTTTGATCCTTGTTTGATTGTAATTATCCCGTTAGAGCTTTGAAATTCCATAAGATAATGGTATGATGGTGTATTTTGTTTCATTGAAGAAAACTGAGAAATAATGCACTAAAAACATTATCATCCCAATCCGAAAATGCCATATTCCAAGCCCACTCCTCTTCGCTGAAGCCACGCTGCTCTTTAACGTCACATGATGTCAGCCTCTTTTCTATAGATTTTGGCTATTCCCCCCTCCACCTCGGCTTGATGGCAAAAGCACGCACTCACAAACTCAAAGTCAGCTGAGCAGTATATTTTTCTTTCAGTTCTAGTTATTTGACTCTTTGCCAACCAGCCACCAAACAAATTGACTGAGTTTTTCATATTGTATCTCACTTGCTAAATGATAAGGGACATGTAGTAATAAAATGATGTCCCAGAGAACAATTTCACATTTTATTTGCTGTTTCTCTTTTAAAATTTCCATCGTTAAAAGCACCAAATAGCCATAGGCTCCGAATATAATAGCTTCAGCTGCAAATAAAAGAGCCATCTTTATGGATGGAAGGTGTGAAAAGGAATTTACAGTGGTCTCTCAGCTGCTCTCCCGCAGAACATTGCGGTATGTTCAAACAGATGATGGCAGGAGTGAATAAATAGGTTCTTTGAACTTGTATAAAATTTTCCACCCTTAAAATTTCAGATCATTTGGAGGCAGTTCTTAATTTATTCTTTCTTTTCTCCTAATTTTTCATGGAAACAAATCTAGGGACGGAAGAGATAATGAACTTGGCAAAGGATCGGGAGGCAGGCATTGACGGACAACGGGCGCATATTGCAAGATGCTGATTTAAGTGCTTTCCGCTTGCATCCCTCATAATGAAAACGCAGCCACGCTGTCACACTTGTGTTTTACAGATCACTGCACAGCTGCAATAACAAATTTTAAATACCTATCAAATGTCATAAAATGTCACTTGGTATGGTTCTTAGTTTGTAAAAGGAAATGATAACTGGTAAAGTTCATGTATATTTTGTGCTGGTTCGATACTCTGAATACCACACAATAAGACTTTCAATATATAGTCAATCACAGTCATATGGCAATGCAATATAAGATTGCGCTCCAGCTTTTCAAGAGAAAGCAGCCATATTAAAAAGTGTTCCTTTAATGACCCTCTAAATAATTTCCAGGGCTGCATCATGCATAGGTTTAGCTGATAATAAAAACTGCCTTTGAACAGAGTACTCTAAATTTTTATATGACTCCAATTCTCCTGTGCAGTTATAGACTCTGAAATGTAATTTTTCCTGGAACCATAAAAGAATTAGACTAGAGAAATGCTGTTGAGAATAAAGCAAGACAAAAAGAAATTGCTACAAATACTCTTTTTATTTTCTATTTCTGGGTGTCAAGTTGTATTCCAAGTTGCCATGTTGTTGCAAGAAAGGACAATGAAAAAAAAAAAGCCTTAGACAATTAAACATTCCTAGAATGCTGACTCAGGGATACTTTTCCTTGGGTAATATGATATTAACTCACGGTGGTCATTGATCTATGAAATGAGTAACTAATTCCCGGAGGAATGGATGACCTGTGGAGGAACAACTGTTTACCAAGAATTTATTGTAGACCCAGCTCTGTGTTAGGCAGAGTGAGTCGTGGAAACATGGTCCCTGCTTTACATATCTGTCATTTCAGCTGATTTATGTTAATTCAAACTTAAGTTCTATCGCTATTTCACCTCCAATCAATCACTAAAATCTGTGGGTTCTACCTTTTTCATAATGTTTCAAAATGTAGCATTCTGCTACAGTTCTGGAACTACATTAGGAATGATCACAGTAAGTTTCTGGGTAGGAAGGGTTGTCCATCACATTGTCCAGTTTCACTTATTCTAAGCAATATTTGGCCAACAAAATTGTGATTACGGTGTCCCTGAATTTTTAACTCTTTCAGAGGATTTATACTTGGCTCAGGGGCTGGGGTTATAGCTCAGTGGCATAAGCGCTTGCCTGGCAAGCGCAAGGTCCTGAGTTCGATCCCTGGTACCGGGAAAAAAAACCCAAAAAAAACAAAAACAAAATATACTTGGCTCAACCTTGAAGCGCAAGCCTAATAATAAAACTACAAAATGTCCTTTAAAGGTTGCCTCTTCATTTCTAACTTCAATTATTTACTTCTCCAAATACATCATGTAGTTTCATGATCCAGAAAGACCATTCTTTTTTCTTCCCTGATATCTTTTGCATATATTTCTTTACTCTGCATATGGCACTATTTACCAGTGAGCTGAAACTTAGTTCATGAGTCACATCTTTCAGTATGCCTCTCCTATCCCTCTCTTGTCAAACGGACTTAATTTTTCTTCTTCTATGTAAACTATTAGCTTAGTTACTTACATTTCCTGTTGTACTTATGTAATTCTTCCAGGACCATCTGTTACACCTTTGAAGATAGAGATCGTGTTTGACTCATGTTTATTTCTTTGACCTACACAGAGCCCAGCATCAGTATGTCCATCAGCATAGAAATGATTATGGACCAAATAAATGGATAAATTAAAAATGGAGAGAACATACATGAACTATAGCTTAATTTGCAAAATTGTCAAGTATTTCTGTTCATTGCAAACTATTCCCTGATTTCATAGTGTTGACTTTTAACATTTTTAAACAAAATAATGTTTTGATTATTAAACAGATATTTAAATAAGAATAGTTTGCTACAATTCCTATAAGATCAAGTGAAAGATTTCATAAATGTTAAATATATCCTTTCTACTGAGATGATAAAAGAAGGGGAAAGTGTGTGTTATAATCAATGAAATAAAACACTTTAAGGTCTACAATCTGTTGGCCCTGAGCTGTGACTTATATTCATTAATTCTCTTAATCCTCGCGACAATATTGAGAGGAGGGTACTTTTATTATTCTCATTTTAAAAATTAATAAACTAAGTTTAAAGAAAGTTATGTAATTTTCCCAAAGTTACTCAGATTTTACCAGGCAATCCTAAGATTTAAGACTTTGTCTTACTCTACTGTCTGAAATATTCATGATATTCTTTCCTTGGGGTCAGCAAGAAAATAATAGTATCAGTCCTCTTTTAGAACATATGTTTCTTGTTTCCATCATACAGATATATGCACAGAGACCAAATACACACATCATTTGCAAACAAATTTGCAAATGCACACATAATTTTGCAAACAAATATATTTCTTTAAATTTTATCTACTAAGTCTTACCATTAATTTATATTATAAAATACCTCCTGAAAAAATAGAAAGGATTCAAATGTTGTGAGGAAAAGGGTGGTGGAGGTACACATTAAGGAATGAACATTAACCTTGAGTGTCGATGGCACCTTCAGAGGAAACGTATTAGCTTATTTAAGGGAGGGCAGATCAATATTATTCATTCCAAATATGTTATATAAATAATTCACATTTTATAACAACAGCAGAAAACAAACTTATCCAGTACTGATGCATAAGTACTGTGAAAAAATTATATACTTCAACATGCTGCAAGAGAACTGAAGCATGTATTGTTGAAATCACTAGCATGAATTGTGAAATTAATTTAACTCTTGCTGGTTATTATTGTTGGATTTCAATATGATCTAGGACATTTGGCTTTGGGAAAAACAGTTGGTGATCATTTTTGTCCTCTTTAATTGCTTACTACTCCCCATAACTGTACAAGCACTGTGTGTGTGCACATAAGTGTATGCATGTACACATGTGTGCACAAATACACCCACATGTCACACTTCCAATTAACTGTTATTTGTGTTTTAGCATCAATTCTCCTGAAAACTCAAGTAAAGTAAGTTTAAAGCAGCCCATGCCGTGCTCCTCAGACCTGCCCTGTGACTGCGCTGTGCTTGGCTAAAGCCTTCTATTTCCTTCATTCTTTCCTAAAACTTCCCGTGAACATATCACTACCACACAACCAATTCCTCTACAGTCTCTTCTCACAGTGATGTTCTCTGCTAGAAATAATGAAACCAATGAAATTAAACAAAGTCAGTTTAACTGAATATTTTCAGTTACTCAGCATTTTAACCCAGATAAAGCTGCCTACTTCAACATTGTGGAGAGAATCGCCTTTATCTTAATTTCATTTGACCCAGCTCTTTTTCTTCTAGGTATCTTCCCGAAAGAGCTAAAGTCATCTTATTATAGAGATATGTGCATACCGATGTTTATAATAGCACAGTTCATAACAGCTAAATACTGGAAGCAAGCTGTAAGTCCATCAATGGATGAATGAATAAAGAAAATGTATCTATACATAAGGAAATACTACTTAGCTATAAAGGACACATTCAAGATATCTGTAGGAAAATAGATATATCTAGAACATGTAATGTTAGGTGAAATTCATAAAGCAGAAACACAGGCTCCCACTCTGTATGGTATCTCTCATTTGAGTGAGACAAAGTAAAACTAAAGAGCAAAACAAAGAAGTGATAAAGGCAAACAGGATGATAGATACTTGCAAATGGGAATGAGTCTGGGCGACCGAGGACAAGGGGAAAGGGGAAAGAAGAGGAAGCAAAACATTTAAGATTTGTCAGGTACTCATACCCAATACCCACAAAAAAAGTAAACATTGCTTGTCACAAACACGAACTATAAGTAATAATCCTAACACAAATGAAACTCGGTTGCGTACCTGTACCTGCTCCCTAAGATGAACGTAAACTTCAAATATCGCAAACAGGTACTAAAAACTTCCAAATTCTTAGCCATTTTACCTGCCCTTTTTAACAGATCAGGTCAGACTATATCATATCAGACCAAAGATCTATTAACTTCCTTGTCCATGCTGGAACTTTATTAAAGCATCCATCATCTACACACATAATTCAGCAAACTAAACAGAGTCACGTATCAGGTGAACCAATGACATTGTGTCTTTCAGGAGAGGTGTTCTGAGTATAATTTCACAGAATACGTTCCAATGACCAAATACCACCATCCCGGTTTCTGATGTAGCTAAGCATATATACGGAAACATGCTGTCCCGTACTTCAAATCTTTACTTTTGTTAATAAAAGAAACTACTAGTGTAGCCCTTTATTAAATTCATCCCTCTTAGGACTCCCTCTAGGAATCAATATCTAATTCATTTTCTCTGGACCCACAACACCCTGTGGCCATATCCATCATGTTTTGTCACCCTAGATGCTTCTGTCAGTCCCTGAGACTGCAGAAACTTCAGATGCAAACTAGAGCTTGTTTACATCGTATTCCCAGAATAGAAGACAGTGCTTTGCAGCTCTAACTCTCCTCTGTTCCGTTTATCCAGTCAAATGCATGCATTTAGCCTAGCGATTCTCAAGTAAACATGGAAAGTACTCTTCCCTTGAACCAAGTACAATCCAATAGAAGCTTCTCCATCCAACACAGGCTTGGAGATTTTGTTGTATTTCCTGCAAGTGTACACAGCCTTCCTACAACTCCTGGATTCCTCACACTGGTCCTACCCACTTCTGCACTGGACTAATTCTTATTAGCACTCACATCTTAGATCAAATATAATTACTCTAATGAAACCTACCTGTTCATTGCTTAGACACCTCAGCATCCTCCTCAGACCCTCTGTACAGCTATGTTGGCACATTTTCTCTTTACTACATTTTTCTGATTCATTATCTTTTCCACCTACTAAATTTTAAGCCCTTTGAATCTAATAACTGTGTTTTCAATATTTTTAAACATTAGGTCCTATCATAAAAAAGTGAAAAGAATCCAGCAATAAATAATTATTGGTACATGTCTAATGAAGTGAATAAGTATTCAACTTTAACCTAGGCACTGTAAAAACAAAATATATAACACATTCCTTGATCTACATTGCATTGAAGTGGCATGATTCAAAAATAGACCAGAGTGTGGCATGCCATGTTATACAATAAAGTGCTCAATGCGTCTGTAGGTGTTTAAGTGGAGAAGGTTCTGTTTTAGATAGAATTAGAAGAAAAGTTTTGTTACAGGAAAAGGAAAGGATTTGCATGGTATGAAATTGTGGTAGAGTCCAGTGAGAGCCCTAAAGACCTTCAGTGATGATGGTGGACTGCACATTCCCAGGTGCACATGTAGGAATGGCTGATGACATGGGCTACACAGTAACCAGGCAAAGGAAGTGGAAGATGCCTGGGACATGGCAGTGCTGAGAGAAACAGGAGAAGGCTGCACTCCAGGTCTCTCATTATCACATCTTGGTTTATTTTCTAACCAAAGGAAGTTATATTTACTTCAACTGCAATTTCCTGTTCTCAAGAATGCATACCATTGCCAGGGAAGTTATGAATCTCTTTTACTATCAAATGTAGGATTGTCAAGCAGAGACTAGTTTAAAATTTTAAAATAGGTCTTATGAAATTGAGAATAAAACACTGAGACTATTATTGAAGGTAGAATTTGCAAGACTAGGGCCCAGCTTTAAATAATAGAACTAAATAAGAGTTTTGCATCAGTATTTAAGCAAAGGAAATCTACTGAAATTATGGGACCAATTTGGCTTTTTAGCTAGGTGGTGTACCAAGAAAATCTCACATATTTCAGAGATACACCTGTGAATATCGAACACATATAGCAATTGCTAGCTCTCTGTGAGCACAGAAAAGCAACTAAACACAGTAATGTTCAGGGGGTCATTCCTGAAAGTCCTTCAGGTATAGCAAGAAAGAATAATGTTCAAAAGAATAAAGACAAAGGACAAATGGAAGAACCAAGCAAAGATGATCAGAAAATCATGCAAGTAGAAGGGCTTGAGCCAGCCGATGGCTGCTCTATACCAGCACTGTACAGTAGTATATATTTCCTTCAAACCATGATGAATATATGGGGAGTCCCTTGTTCCCCTTGCCCACACAGGAAATTTCACTGAAATTTTCCTGTTTTCTCACTATTTCTGTTTAACTTATGTCTGAGGAGTGTTTACATGTATATTTTCTCTCATATGCTGCAAGATAATTAATTTCAAGTCTATGTGTAATTAAAGGGAATGCACAACACAAAGAGATCCTAAATTTAGTCTAATTGCACTAGCAGGGAATCAACAATTTGGAAGAAGGTGAATGTATATATGATACTTTAATGACTATACATTAGACAGAGGGACCCCTGGAAATTTCTACATAGGAAGAATGCATTGGCCAAGCAAGTTCTTGACTGCAGTTGCTGTATGATTCTCTGTTCATGCCTTCTACCACCTGGGTGGGTGGCTTAGTTTTATCACTGTTTAGACAAAGTACCCAACACCCAAAGTTAAAGGAGGAAAGGTTTACTTTGGCTCATAGTTTGTTGAAGTTTCAGTCCATAATTGGCCGAGCCCAAGGCAGGATGACATAGAAGAGAAAGTAATCACAGAGGAGAAACAGTTCGTGGCAGGCAGAAGCAGCAAGCAACAGCAGCAGCTGTCTTTCTGGCCCCTACATTCTATCCAGGCTATCCGCCCTAAGGGTGGGCAGCACTCACACCCAGAGTGGGCCTGCCCATCATCCACGCCCAGCTACAGCAACCCAATCAGTGGGATCACACACTGTCTTTTAAAAAGTGATTGTAGTGATACACTTTAGATATACATAATGGTCACATGCATGTTCATCATGTGGAATGTGCAGCTATCCATGATATACTCTGATTCTTCTTTTTTCCCCTATCTCCTCCCCTCCCCCCTGCTAAAATTGATAGTCACTCTCCAAGCACTAACCTTTTAAATTTTGAAATGTGTCACAGTGACAAAAACATCCAAACTCCCTGGAGGAATGGGGTGAGAGGAAGAATGGAAGCACAGGGTCCCCTCGGTTGGTGCCTGGGTAAGATCTGGCTGACTGGTGGTGTGATGCCCCCAGCACTATTGAGTTCTGCACCCAGATAAAGAGCTTTCAGGAATCACTCATGAAGTCAGCCGGCCTCGGTGTCAGCACCGAGAAACTGGACCGGGAAAGGAAGAAGACTCTTTCCTGGTTAATCTCATTCTGCTTTGTCATTTTGTCCTTCCTTTTGCTCTGCATTTTAACATTTCTCTCTCCACTCCAAGACCCACCTGTTTAATGCTTTGAACACCGTATGAACAAGTCACGCTGGGAGCTACTGTGCCGTGGCCGTGGAGAGAACCTCTCTTCTGCAAGTTCATTTATCATCAAGTAGTCAGAAAGCAAAAGAGTAAGATTCTCAGCGACATCCCACCATGGAAATGTTAGGAACACCCAGATAAATTCCAGCCCTATGGGAAACCACTCAAGCTTACCTGAGAAATGACACCTAGAGAAGCCAGGCTAAACTGCAGATGGCCAAAAATATATTTTCCCTGTTTGGATGTAGGGCAGAATTGGTGCTAAGTCATGGATTCACCCTACCAAAGGTGGCCAGGAGACAGCTGGTGCAGTCTGAATATTTGGATGTATAATCATTCATCACAGGACATTTGATCCTCTACCCCATAGTACAATATAAATAAATATTTAAAGCTGAATTCTGTCATGATGTATAGAAGTGGCCATGTCTCAAATAGGCAGTTGGTTTAAACATTTTAGGAGGGGGCTTTGGAAAGTGACATAATCTACAAAATTCACAGGGATAAATTTTGAAAGCCAGGATATCATCACTGGGATTAGCCGGTGTTTCTGAGCTTTCTGCTGGCATGGTTGGCAGGGACCAGAGAGCTTAATTGTGACAAAAGATTGGGGGATTTCCCATCCAAGCAGTAGTAAAACTTTTCTTATACTCAATGTCCCTATTACATGTCTTTGTTGTCACACCAGAGAAGCACAGAGAGAGAGAGAGAAAGAGATGGAAAGAAAAAGAGACAGAGAGATCAGCCTTAATACTCTTTAAAAGCAGAGACTATTCCTATTTTGGCCACCCAGATATTCCTCATAGTTAATAGAATTTCACTGTGACATAATGAAATCTAAATAAATATTTGTTGCATAAATGAAAAAGAATAAATAAGTGAAAGGAAGACAGAAAGAAATTTTCTTACCTTTGGATTCACATTTCATAATCTCAGTTTCATCATCTACAGATTGAGAATAAGGATTGTACATTGACAAAGAGATGCTGAGGGGATCCCAGGTGACAATAACTGTAACTGTGGTCATCAGCACCCATGTCCAGTCTCTAGACCCACTCGGTGAGTGTTTGCCATTGCAGGATCAACACACCACAGAGTTGCAGGGTCCTTTCACTTACCAGATGGAAAACATGAGGAAAGTACTAGAACACTTGTCACAGGTGACTGGAAGAGTGAGGATAGGTTTGCCCCAAAGTTAAATAGAGGCAAGACATCTTGCTCTGGGTATATTCTGTGACTACTCTCGTGACTCAGTACTGCAGGCCCTCCCTAGGTAATGGGAGGTAGAGCTAGATATAAACACATAAAAGTTTCAAATATAGAATTTCATATATATATATATATATATATATATATATATATATATAATATCTCCTAGGAACTAGGAAGACGGAATAAAAACCATTTTGGTGTTTTTTCAAATATCTATAAAAATCTTAATTTTAAAAAGTGAGAATTGTTTTCTAACCCCAAGGACATTTCCAATACCATTTGAAAGCCTAATGATAATGAGAGCGATAATAATTTTTAGCTACTGCAATTTAAAATTATTCACTGAGTAAACATCTCTAGCCACGAGCTTTAGCAAAGTACAAGAAAGTAATGTTTTACAGTTAAATAGCTGTCAGTAACTATGGTACATTGGAAACATTATTAAATTTTTAAAAAATTGGAGCCGGGTGTGGTGGTACTTGCCTGTAAACCCAGCACTTAGAAGGATGAGTCAGGAGAACTGGCATGGACTCAAGGCCAGCCTGGGCTACACAGAGAGACCCGGTCTCAAATAAATAAATAAATAAATAAATAAACAAACAAATAAATAAATAAATAAATCCAGGTAAACCAGAATACCAGAAATCCACAGAATCTCAGGTTTGAATGTGTCTTAAAAGCATATGTCTAGACTCCAAAGACACCTGTATCCCAGAAACATGCATTTCAGCTTGAGTCTTTGAGAATGATGTGGATTTGACTAAATATGATAACCACTCTGAAGAGGTCTTAAGCTCCTAAGAGGGAAAGAGAGAGGCAAGGAAAAGCAAATAAGAGACAGAGCACCCATGAAGACTTGTGTGGCCTGGACTGGGACTGGACTGGCCTGAGAGACAGCAAGTCTGCCTTCTTTGAATGAGGTCACCGGGGCTGAAAACTCAGGCTGGAGTTTTCAACACATCCGCTTGAGAATGGCAGGAGAAGACTCTCAATGATCACGTCATCTTTTTCTTTCTTTCTTTCTTTCCTTTTTTTTTTGAATTAATTTGTTTTATTCATAAAGTAAGCATCATACACTATGCTAATAGCTTCCAGGCTATTGGAAATTCACACAACAAAATAGACAAAAATCATAAATATGGTCAAGCTTATATTCTAATGTTTCGTGGTGGAGCACTTGTCTAGCATGGAAAAGCAAAAAGTAAAGAATCAGACAAAAAGAGGCTTACCATGTTCTAAGCGTTTATGTTTGTAGAGCTACATGATTCTAGAAATAGATGCACCTCGGTGTAAATATTTCCTCAACTGTCAGTGTGCTACCATACAAATACTGATGCTGTGAGTCTGCAGTTCTGAGGCTCTACAAATCCCTTCTTCACATTATGTCAGCTTTTTCTACCACCCAAGACCAGGCCAGCCAATTGTTAAATACCTAGACTAGCCAGAATTGGAAATAATGTAATCTTTCTGAGCCACTACAATGCCATTTATCTCTCCTTATCACCACAAGCAAATGCCACAGTTCTGTCTCACAACATAGATTATAACACAAACACAAAACAGCAAATTTAACTGTCTCTCATGATAACAGTGTTGGATGACAAAGATGTAAAGTGAGGATGTTCCTGTCAAAGAAAATTTGAAACTCTTACATAGAGTTTCGCTCACTTTACTCTGACCTAAGGCAGGCTTTGTAAAACGTATTTTTCAGAGGATTTTTAAAATGCATATGTATTCCCTACTATTTTGTAATAGATTCATGCCGCACAAAGCTTCCATTTGTCATGGTAGGCATTTTTTTAAAGACCTTTACTCCTACTCGAGTCCCTATGATACTGATGGTAATTGCTAGATTATAGCATAAGAACTAGGGTGATAGCCCACTGGTGGAGCACTTGTCCAGTGTGAAAAAATAAAACAGAGAATCAGAGAAAGAGGAGGGTTACCGTGTCAGCAGATAGAATTCGAAGTGATGACACAGTTGCAGAGGCGCCATTTACCAAAATCTCAGTTGGGAAAGAACGAAAGCAAATTTGCATGATTCTTGGCAAAGCAGAACTTTTCCATGTATTCGACTGTAATGGACTTTTACACTCTGAAGCACGCGGGTGGTGACAGAAACTCAAAGAAATGAATAAATACTGTTGAGTGGTATGACTGAACACTGGAGAAGAGTTCTTAGAGGAAGCAAGATTTAAATTATGCTTGTAAAATGGATAGAATTAAAATAATTCTATGTAGTTGTGAAGGCATTTGGGGAGAGACACAGCTTACCTGAAAACTAGGTATTACAATCTGAATACAGAAAAACATGGAGTCTAATTTATAACAGGGAAAACTTGCAAAGAATCCAAGTCATACAGTCAGAAGGCATAGCTACTCCTTACATAAAGAATTCTACTATATAGTAGACAAAATTTCATCTCTTCTCTAAATAACCTTCTTTGATTCTGGGGCCAAGTCTTCATCACATGTCTTTCTAAGGTCTAGCATTATGCTGGATTCATAATTCCAGTTCAGTGTTAGTGTAGTTCATTGAATATATATCTGAAATGCCTAAGAATACAAACAGCAAGGGGGTAGAATTAATAGATTAAGGAAAGTCAACTTGCCACATTTTCTTAAGCACTATGTGTATCGGCCATTTGTACTTTATATATAATTGACAATACTTAGTCTGTTCATCTGACCCCTAAACAATATTTTAACTCATGATTTTCAGCTGACTACACGTACTGACTGAAGAAATCCAGAATTTGATTTTTAAGAGAGAAGGCAAAAAGCCAAGCATGGTGGTACATTCCTGTAATCCCAGTTTTCTGGAAGGCTGAGGCAGGAAGATTTGAATTCACACCAATCCTGGAAAATGTAATAATTTATCAAGACCCTTTCTCAAGAAAAGGAAAGGAAAGGAAAGGAAAGGAAAGGAAAGGAAAGGAAAGGAAAGGAAAGGAAAGGAAAGGAAAGGAAAAGAGAGGGAAAGAGAGGAAAAGAGAGGGAAAGAAAGGAAAAGAAAGAAAGGTAGAGAGAAAGAAAGAAAGAAAAAGAGAAAGAGGGAAAGGAGAGGAGAGGGGAGGGGAGGGAGGGGAGGGGAACTCAGCAAAAGGAGGGTAAGGGGCAGGGGAAAGGAAGGGGAGGAAAAGGAAGGGAAGGGGAGGGAAGGGGAGGGAAGGGAAGGAAGGGAAGAGGCTGGCAATGTGACTCAGTGCAAATCCCCAGTACTAAAAGACTGTAGCTACATATATGCACACATATATGCAACAACTCCTAGTTCTACCCGCAGTACTAAAAGACTACCTACATATATACACACATATGCTGAGTTCTTAGAAATATAAGGATATAGGGAATGAAATTACATTTTTAAGACAAAACAACACTTTGGAACCAGAGTAATATTAAAGAACCCATTATATCAATCTACTCTTTGGAACTCACCAATGTGGACCCAGACTTGTAAAACATGTGGCAAAGTGTTTTCATTAACAAATACATGGGAGATCAGGAAAATGTATTTGTTAATGAAACTACTTTGACAGAATTCTCCATAATACTTTTAAAAATGAGTAGCTCCTTTAGCATATTTATAACAAGATGTAATTGATGGGAATCTATTTGTTGAACTCTATCTAAAACAGTTATGCTGGCACATCTTTATACTCTCATGGAATTTTCTTTTGAGGTTTATATGTTTGAAGACAACGTCTCTCTATTGTAACATCAATGTCCAGACTAAATATATGATGAATAACCTTCAAATTTAGAATGAGAGAAAATGTTAAATGCAAATTTTAATAAAAACTTTTGATAATTATTGTACTAATATTCCTTCTGGAAAATTCATTCAGGTATTTCATTATTGGCATCATTTTGTAACCACTCCAACCTAGAGTCTTTTCCTCATTTTCATCATGGGAAGCTGATCTGTCAGATAACATTTCTTCATCCTCCCAATGCCAAAAGAACACACATAATCAGATACACACACACACACACACACACACACACACACACACACACACATCCAACACACATTTTCATCAGTGCAATGGCAAGTAAGAATTTCATCTCTGGCATACCAGTTCTGAGTGTATAATTTCTAGCTACACATTTCATGATAGTGTATCCCTGGGAGCATCAGTCAAATTTAGCCTACCACCTGTTTTGTCAATAAAGTTTTATTGGAACAAGTTCTACATGCTTGTTTATATACTGTCTATGGCTGCTTACCTGTTACTACAATGGCAAAGTTGAGTAGTTACATCCAAAGCCCTATGAACCACAGAGACTGAAATATTTACTGTCTGGCCTTTTATAGCTAAAAGTTGCTACCCCCTGCTCTATAACGTAAGTGCTATAATGTTTTAGGAAGTCCCACTCATTTATAGAAATATAAACTGAGGGTTTTCATTAAGATGATGTAAAGAAGCTTTTGAAGTAGACTAATTTCAATCCAATTTTGCAATGATTTTCAGTAAATATCCTTCAGTATTCCACTATCAGTGATGATGTGCTTGGCCACAGAAGGGGAAACTGCATCCATTTTACACTGGTGGTGTGCAGCACAGTCGGGCGCTTTTAGGTATCTGATTCATTTTAATCCTCACAGCTGCTCAGTGAACTATTACCTCCAACTGACAAATCAGCAAGTAGGGATCTAAAAATGGTGCCTGAAAATTACCACATGACTGTATGTGCAGCAGCTAAATTTGATTCCTGGTCCTTATTCTCCAACATCCAAGTTCTTGTTGGTACACAATAATTATTCATTTATTTACTTTGCCTTTTACAAAAGTACCTGGGAAAAACTTGCCTGCAGCTCAGACCCTGGCTTTGTACCTTTTCCCAAGTGTCGTCTAATATTTACTCTTATTTTAACAGATGAAGAAATACTAATGGCAAATAAATATATAAAAAATGTTCAACATCATTAGTCATTCAAGTAATATTTACCTTTAAATGAGTACTACAGTATACACAAAAGGGGCCTCACAATTACCAAACAGTATTATTACAAGGGAAGAAGGCCTTTCGAAAACTATTCTCATATCATCACAGACTGACAAGGAATAATTGCACGTACTACTGTGGTTCTCCCGGTTAATGCTCTCTGCACTAGAGGCCAAGGTCTCAACTCTGCCTCTCCACATTTCACTCTGATCTGCTCCAGGCAAATAAAATTTTAAAAGCTCATTTGATGTGTTCGCTAGCAGAATGCTTTAAAACTGCTATGCATTAGAATTCAGGAATAGCTGGAAAGAGTTCATGAAGACCAGCTCAGTCTTCATTAGTAGAACGACCACTGCTCTGCAGGAAGTCTCCACTCTAAAGCAAAATGAACGTCTCAAATTGTTTGAGGAACAAATGGTCCCCAGTTAGAAAAAATCCAGGAAGAAAAGGAGACTGGGTTTAAAGAGACCTTTCCGTGTGCTAACCCAAAAGATAGTGGAAGGAGGTAGACATAAAATGACTATGTTTATCACACAGACTTATTTTCCTTAGAAGTCATAAGATCATGATGATAAGTTGCTGAAAAAAGTGACGAGAAGCCCCGGCAGTCCTGTCCAACGGACATGAGAGGTTTGTTAATAATATTCCGCATGAACAACTGGTCGCTCAGTTCCCATCCCAGCGCCCTTTATGGCTCTTGCTCTTTCTCTTCTCCAAGCACTGGGACACCTTGCAGGACATGGGGACTCACTGCAGAGGTCCCTGATAATACTCAGAGTTTCAATTTTTTTCTTGAAATATTCTGCTCTCAAGAGTGTATATCTCAAAAACAACTTTATAAGTAATTATAATATATCAGAATTAAAGGCAAAAAGAAGAAGAAAAATAAAACTATTTACCATCATCTATGCTAACACTCATATGGGAGCAACTCACTTCTCATTAGTGGGTGTTTTTTTTTTTTAAAGCGAGAACTAGAAAACTTACAAAAATTTTCCATAATTAGAACAAAAACTCTTCTAAAAAATATAAGATTAGAGTGAAAAAGATTTCAAGTGCAACAAAATAGCAACGGAAAAAAAGCCCACTGAGATATTTATAAAATGGACATAATCCAGAAATAGCCAAACAAACACAGGCTTTCATGATTATTCATGGCTTTGTCATAAATTAAACATTAGACATCCATGAAACTCATATGCTTTTATCTTCACAGGTATGAAATAGAACTAAAAAAGGTATTTTCTCTCATTATAATGAAGCCATTTGTTTAATTCTCACTCTCAGGCAAAAGTGATTAGAAAGGAAAATGATTACTGACTGCACCAAAGATGGATCGATATAACCTGATTCATTTATGATGTTGTAGTATATCACAAATGCTAAAATACTAGCGCTAACACACTCCGAAGCATTCACTTTATAAACCACATGTAAAAGTATTAATAGTTGGGTGTGGCTTTTTCAAAATATTACTTTATCTTCCTCATGTAAGCAACTATTCTCCTGAATCTCAATCAGGGTAGAGTTATTGCAGTGATCATCAAATTAAAGATGTTTTCATTTGTTCTAAAATAAAAACATCCCTCTTAGCACAATATATTACCAATCCAACTGCATTTCAAATTGTTATCTTCAGTTTATACAGAAACAAATACTATATTCCTTTAACCATACTGATTCACTGGGAAGACAAATTGCCTCCATCATTCAGCAGCTGTTAAATACAGGCAAGTGCTTAACCCTGCTACTCAGTTTCTTCATCTGTAAAATGTGGGAGTCAATTAGTAGATTGTTTTGAAGGATGGAGTTGGGTAATCTACGAGTGAAGCAACTAGAACACCACCCAGGACAGAATAGGAGGTCAACAGTATTAGTTATTAACCTTTACAAGGAAATACTATGGGATTCATTTCAGGCCTCGATAATCAGTCTTCTATTTTATCTATTTTAAATCCAAAAACAAAGAAGGGATTGTAATATCACTTTCCTTGTAACTTCAAGTCCCTCAAACATAAAAGAACCTAAACATATGGAAAAGGAGCTGTCCACATTTGCATTAACAACTGTGAATTTCACTTTTTAATATATTCCGCAATGATGCTAATAGCTGACAATTGGCCTAAAGCACCACCTTCAGTGTGCGGTATGTGGCCTATAATGAAGCTCAGACATTCATCTTCGATCATTACCGACACACACAAAATAATGTGAAGAGGTCAGGAAGAAGAAGGTGGTAGGAAATGGAACGAACGAGAGGAAGACAGCACAGCTTAGCTGTTGAGATTATCAACTCTAGCATCAGGCCAATTACAGACTATACAAATTCTGGTTCTGTCAGTTCGAACAGTGTGGCCTGGGCACATAAATTTTTCTCCCTGAGCTCTAGTTCAGTGAGTACTGTACAACACTATCATATGTTTATCGATTGATGTGCAAAGGTTTCTGTTCATATAAAGTCCTTTGTAGATAACTGTATTGCTTAAGAATATTTTTCTATTGTTCTAAGTATAGGGTGGCTATAAGGCATCAACTTTAAGGAGGGATGTGTTCAACCAGATCCAGTGCTACAAGAAAGAGAATCTATATGTATGTTGTGGCCTGGAGTCTTGCTAGTCAAATTTTGGCCCAAGATTTAGCAGCATTAGCAAAAAATGGAAACTTTTAACAACTATAACACTTGGGCTTCATCTAATCATGTGAATTAGAACCTGCATTTTAAGAAAACATTCAGATACTTTGCACATCACGATTTAGGGACACTGATCTACAGACTCTTTTAATAGTAATTCCTCAGTTAGAAAGGTTGGGACACGTTACCTTAGAATATGCATTTTTACACTCATATAAATAAAATATCACATGCTAATATATTGATATTTGATTAGCTGAATTCAAATTATTATATAATCAATACAATACTTTCTACTAGTAGCCAGTGCAGGTCAGCATAGTTCCAATCTCCAAATGCATGACACAGTCACATAGGAACTAACCATAATTGCAGAGTTTCAGCGGCTACTCTCAAATCCATTTAATCAGAACTTTAAGAAAGGGGGGATGCATACAATGGGAAATACGTACATGCGTTTTCCATGTCAGAGGATATTTTTAAAAATATTAGTGTCTGGGAATTACCTCCAGAAATTTTGACTTAATTTGTTTGAGTGAAGCTTCTGCATGGTCATTTATTTAAAGATTTTAGTGGTGCATTATAGATACACATAGTTATCCCATTCGTCATAGAGAATTTGTATCCGTACAGGGTGTGACTTGCTTCTTTTTATTATCGTTCCGCCCTCCTTCAGCCCCTCCTCCCTTCCCATTCACAGAGCTTTGTTTTCATTTTCTCCTTTGCTCACTTTTCCCTCCTTTCCTTCCCCGTCCTTTGCCCCAGCCCATTTGAACATTTACTTCCTATTTCACAATACCTTTTAGAGATTTTGATCCTTACTTACACTTTCCGTTTCTCATACCTGAAACAATACAGTATTTACATAAGTGTGTCTGATTTATTTCACTTAAGAGTGTGGTCTCAAGGTGCATACATTTACCTAAAAATGTCTTGAGCTTAGCGTTTTTTATGGCAGAGTAGTACTCTATTGGATATAAAAACTACATCTTTATCACCAGTTGATGGACATTAGGGCTGCTTCCAAGATTTAGCTATTACAAACTGTGCTGCTATAAACATGGTTGTGCATATATTGTTATTGTAAGATTTTTTAATTCTTTTGGGAAGATACCCAGAAGGGGAATAACTGGGTCAAATGTGACCTCTAGTCTTAGTGTTTTGAGGAATCTCCCCACAAATTTCACAGTGGTCACACTAGTCTGCACTCCCACCAAAGATTGTTCCTTTTCCCCACAGCTCTATCAGCATTTTTAGGGTTGGTTTGTTGATAATAATCATTCTTTCTGGAGTGTTGTTTTAATTTGCATTTCTCAAATAACCAGTGATATTGAACATTATTAATATATTTATTTACTGTTTGTAACTCTTCATTGGAGAACTGTGTTTTCATCTCAGACACCCATATTTGGATTGGGTCTTTAAATTTGGGGGTTCTGATTTTCCCGAGTTCTTTATATGTTCTCAGTAGTAATCCTTTGTCTGAGGAAAAGCTGACAAAAAATTTTGACCACAGTGTAGTTTGCGTCTTCACTCGATTTCTGTTCCCTCTTGCTGTACACAAGCTTTTCAATACGATGAGATACCAGTTGTTGATTCTTTATGATAGTTCTTGTGCAATTGGAATTTTTTCATAAAGTCTTTGCCTATATCAATGTCTTCAATAGTTCTACCTATTCTCTTTCATCAGATTTATGTTTCTGTTTTAATATTTAGATCTTTGATCCATTTCAATATCACTTAAAAACAGGGTGAAAAATATGGGTCTAATTGTATTCGTTGGCATGTGCAAAGCCAGGTTTTCCAGCAGCACTTATTAAAGAGGTTGTCTTTCTTCTGGTGAATTTCTTTGGTTGCTTTTTCAAAGATAAAGGGACTAAGTATGTCTGGAGTTGTCTCTGTATCTTCTAATATGTTCCATTGATCCTCAGGTCTGCCTTGTCACCAATGCCATGCTATTTTTACTGCAGTAGCTTTGTAGTATAATTTCACGTAAGGGACTGTGATGTCCCCTGCCTTGCCTTTGTTGCCCAGAATTACCTATGCTATTCTAGGTCTCTTATTGTTCCAAGTAAATTTTAGCATTGTTTTCTCCAATTCTGTGATATATGCTGCTGGAATTTTGATTGGAATTGCATTAAATCTGTGTGACAATTTTGGATGTATGGCCATTTTCACTATATTGTTTCTTCCTACCCAAGAGCAAGGGATACCTTTCCATTTTCTGATACCCGCTTCATTCTCCTTTGTCAGAGTACTGTAGTTTTCAGTGTGGAGGGTTTTTTTTTTAACTTCTATTGTTAGATTCTTATGTATTTCATTTTGTTGGATGTTATTATAAAAGGTGTTGTTTTCCTAATTTCTACCTCAGTGAATTTGTTATCTGTATACAGGAATGCTATTGATTTTTGAGTGTTGACTTTGTATCCAGCTATATGACTTAATTTGGTTATTTAATCTAGAAGTTTTTGGTGGAGGTTTTGGGGTCTTTCATGTAGAGTATCATGTCATCTGCCAATAATCTAATAATTATACTTTAACTTCTTCCTTTCCTATAGTTATTGTGTTTTTTTTTTTTCTTTCTCTTATCTAATTGCTCTGGCTAATGTTTCCAGAACTATATTGAATAAGAGTGGTTAAATCCTTGTATTGTTTCTAACTTTAAAGTAAAAGCTTTCAGTATTTGTCCTTTTAATATGATGTTGGCTGCTGGTTTGTCACAGATGGATTTTTAGCAGATTGAGGTAAGGAGCATCTATTCTTATTTTCTGCAGTGTTTGTGTCATGAATGGGTGTTGGGCTTGGTCGAAAGATTTTTCTGAATCTATTGATATGATCATATGTTTCTGCCCTTGGCTCTGTGATTGTAGTGGATTGCACTTGCTGATTTGTGGATGTTGATGTGTCCCTGTGTCCCTGGGATGAATTCTAACTAATCATGGTGTATAAGCTTGATGGTTTGCTGCTTTCTGCTTTCCAGTACCTTACTGAGGATTTTACATTTATATTCAGCAGGGAGATTAGCCTGTAGTTATCTTTCATAACTGGATCCTTCTCTGGTTTTGGTGTCAGGGTCGTACTTGCTCCCAGGACCAAATATGGGACTACTGCTTTGGCAGGGGCATTTTTGAAAGCCACTGAAAATAACTATTTTGAGAACCTAGTGGTGGAAAAGCTCATTGTTTTTCATAAAACTAAACCTCGAGATATTATGTGAAGAATATCTTCTTCAAGTTGCACATTCCTACTGCAAAATGAAAACCCATACACTAAATTGGAAAATAAAATTGAACATCAGTGGTATGTATATTTTTCCCTGTGCTTTCTTTTTTTTCCCTCATCCCAGTTGGTCCCTCCCTTTGAGAAGTTTCTTTGCCTTTCACAATGTCTATTATGACTTTCAGATTTTATCTATTCTTTCAGGTTCCCACACTAGTGAGACAATATGGTATTTACACATGTGGGTCTGATTTATTTCACTTATGAGCATAGACTCTAGTTGCATCCATTTACCTATGGAAGTCTCAAGTTTATCTTTCTTTATAGCTGAGTAATATTCCATTATGTAAAAATACCATATATTTTTTATCAGTTGATGGGGATTTGGGTGGCTTCCGCAATTTAGCTATTACAAATTGAGCAGCTATAAACATGGGGGTATATATATTGCCGTGGTATGATATTTGTAGTTAATGCATCTTTGTTCTTTACCTTTAAAAAAAAATTGAACATCAGGGCCAGATCACAGAGATGGCCCCATTTGTCCATGATTCATTAGCCAGAAAGCTAAAGTTATGCTATATGTTAGGACTCACACTGCAAAACGTTTGGTAATCAATTAACAGTTTATGAAATCAAGCCCCAAATAGCTGTCCTTTCTTATCACTGATACTCATTTCTTCTCCGTTTTTAATTTAAGGGATCAAATGTTTAAAATACTGGGGCATCTACATCAAATAATGAAACTTCACATTTCTGCAAATTATCCAAGATTTCTTAAACAGTGACATTGAAGTGGCACATACAAAGCCACTTTCTAGAAAATTAGACCAGGTTAACAAGAGGATGTCACAAACATGTAACAAGGCGAGAAGGAACATTAAATTATGAGAAGCCCTAGTGAAAATACCTAGTAGAGTGAAAGATTTCTGCCAAAAGGTCCCTTTTCTTGATCATGCTACAAAAGTCAACCATGAAATATATTAACACTGAACTCAGTCAGAAAAATAGACTGAAAAAAATGGGATAATTTATTTTTAGTCAGTTTCTGACATTCATTTATAGTAGCAAGTATACCCTGAAGGGTATACAATATGAAATTAAACAATTTACATGACTTTCGTGTTCCATCTTTTCTAACAAACCATCCATTGGGCATGTTTATGGACTGTGTAGTCTGAATTGGGAGCAATGCTTTACTGGAATCAGTTACTTTCTCCCTCTTCCGTATTTTCTAGTGCAACAAGAGATCTCAAAAGCTCATCCAGCCCAGAACGACTGCCAGGGCAAAGCCATTTACAAGTGTATTCCCGGTCTGCATGGGGCCTTCTTTCCTGTCTCCTTCTAGGACTCAATTGCTTAGGAAAACAACAAAATCTAAAAGTTATACTGAACAGATGGATTCATAGACTATTCAGCTGTGTGTTTTGAAAGATTTTTAGTAATAGCCTTCAAATATTTTTTTTTTTTCCTCATCTCTGTGAATTTAAAATTTGGTAAAATATATGTATTAGTTTCATTTCATGGTGGTATCTCTTAAAGAGTAAAAACAGAAAATCAATGCAAATTGCCCATAATAGGAATGATTCAGTGAAGTAAATACATTAATTTAATAGAATACAAACCATGTGTCTGTGCACAATGCTGCAGAGTTCTAATTCCAGATACTGGGGCAGCTGAGCAGGAGGAGAGAAAGTTCAAAGACAGTTTGGGCGATTAGTAAGAACTTGTCTCAAAAAGAATCAGAGACTGCTTAAGTTGTGTTGATAATTTAATGAGACAAGATCTGTATTATTCACTCAGGGGAACTTTAGTCAATTCAAAGCAGATATGTTAAGTAAAAGGGAAGTGTACAAAAGAAATAACAGTGAGGAGGACAGGATCATAAAATATTTTCTCTCATTTAAAATTATCTTCGTACTTTTCAAATTTTTGAATACATTCCATGAAAACTTTGCGCATTAGAGACATAAAGTGAAATAATAAAAAATAACTCGACGTTTAAAGTGCAAACTGAGGCAAGACATCTACTGTTCTGTCTAAAATCTAATTCACGAAGATTCCTCACTTCCTGGCGGGTAACAGGAAAAGTAACTGAGACTTAAAAAAATCAATCCCAAGTATCTCACAATCCAAGTAGTGATATTAAATGAATTTCCTGATGAAGTTGGCTTTGAAGAGAATTTTAGAAACTCAATCAAGGTGCTATAACTAAATGAGTTACTTCATGAAATGAGAAAATGTTACATGTATTAAAAATAATTGTACATGACACAAGGAAAATATAATAGAACAGAAGCCACATCACCAGCCACCAAACCTTGACTTTTTGATAAGCTCTGAGTAGCAGACACATGGTTGAATTTGTTATTATTGTCATTTATATTTATTTATTAATTTGAATCAACATGTGACAGAAAACCTTTACCCAGGGCTGGGGTACAGGTCAGTGTGCAGGTATCTGCTAGGCAAGCATACAACTCTGAATTTGATACTCAGCACCAAAAAAGAAAGAGGGAAAGAAAACAAAACAAAGGAAAAACCTGTTCACTCCCTATAGGTGTGAGCGCAGTTATAGAAGGGCCAGGGACTTACAATGAAAGCGCATTGTGGCTGTGTTATGCAATTGAGTTTGGGTGTAGTTGAGTGTGTTCAGAGACATAAGAACTTACAAGGTACAATATATCAAGAAAATTAAGTGGCACACTGAGAAGGAGAATGTTTAGCATTTATCTTTTTACCCTTTGTACTGACTAATACAATACTCAAATCACAGTACTAAGCCAGAAGCAGATGGCTAAGAATCCACTGAACAGCAAGTAACAGAAGAGGAAGATTTTATTAATGCTGGAGGGCCTCAGAACAAGGGCAGGCCTCATACCATGCTTCTTGATATTATTGCTAGGGACATCCCAATATCAAAATTAAGTGTAATCAAGGAAGAATCTACATATGGAGGAAGCCTTTCAATATTCTTGGGAGAGCATAAACTGGTATTTCTTTTACAAGGGCATTAAACAACAACACTGGTAAATTATTTGCAGGAAACTGCTATAAATTGCACAAAGTAACATACACAGTTCCAAGAGTCAGACAGGCTCCCACAAACTCTCATGATAATTTGTGTTAGTAGGAAAAAAAAAATACAGAAAAACAAAAAGAAAGGTCAACTGGGAAAGATATGGTTTCCCACGAGCTTGCAAATTGAGTCTTCCAGAAAGCAATCAGCATCCCGTTCTCCCCATTCCCTGCCTCATATTTCACCGGTTATCTCCTGGAGCTGGGATTGAGTTTGTGATTTCACATTTCACAGATGGAGAATAATCAGAAAGTGTTGACATACGTATGTAATCACTGAGTATCAGTGCAAACAATTCACCCATGCACAGAAGTCTCTCCTAATTTATTGACCAATTTCTTTGTGGGAAGAGTGGGAGAGAGGGGGAAAGCAGGAGACAGAAAGAGCTTGTAGAAAAGAAATATGATAATTATAATAATTTTATTACCCTTGTGTTTCTTCCGTGTTTTTTTTATAAATCTTGTTTCCAAATGTAAAAGAGAAAAAATTTTAGACTATTTTGAACAGAAACTGCAGATACCTTACGCTCCCTTGTGACTGATCCAGAATAGGGTACCAATCTTCATAATTATTTCCTGCTTTGGGCTTTTAAAATTCTAATATGCAGTCAAGGTTAGGAACTACAGATATAAACTAAGAAAGAAATCTTTCCAATTCTTTCTTAGAAAAACTCTAGTAACAGCAGTAGGAAAACAGAACATAAAATAAAAGAGGAAACTTACAAATGCATCCACTTACAAATACTATAAACAAGCCATTAGCAAATCAATTTAGTAGCATATAAAAACAACAGTGAAATGTTAGGAAATGCTTGTTCTTTCCAGAAAAGCAGAAAAACATATTACACGGAAAGTCTATAGATGCTTGAGACTGGAAACCACTGGGCTCCATACCAACAGACACAGATAGCAAATATAACACATGCTTTGCGACTACACAGGCTGCTCATGTCCTGTCACTGGGGAAACTCTAAAAGCCTCATATCCAAGAGTGGGAGAGAGAGGGGAAAGCAGGACACAGAGAGACCTTGTAGAAAGGAAACATGAAAATTGTAATAATTTTATTACCCTTGTGTTTCTTCTAAGTGCTCTTTTTAAAAATCTTGTTTCTGAATGTAAAAGAGAAGAAATTTGAGACTATCTTGAACAGGAATTGCAAATACCTTCTGGATACCTATCCAGACACATGCCTCTCTTTCTCCTACCCTGGAATTGTTCTCCAGCACAGCACCAGTACACTGAATAAACAGAAAACATTTAATGCATAACTAGAAAACAATAGAAAATACAAGGTAGTGGCTACGAAAAAGGTGTATTAAGAGTTACAGAATTTCAAAATATTGGTAAGTATACAAAATATATCTGTTCTAATGAAATGGCAGAATATAAATGGAAATTTAGGACTATCACATTCATTACAGCACAGAAAAATCTTGAACATACTAAGTCCAACTCATACAAATAAAGTCATAAAACTTTGCTGAAGTAACAAGTTTTACATAAATGGAAGAAGCTGTTTTATTTTGGGTATAGAGTTCCAATTTGCATCATGTCAGTTCTCCCTAACTCCACCAATACATGTATGGAAGGCCCAATAAAATATTCTGATGCTTGTGTTCCTCCCTCTCCTCTCTCTCCCTCTCTTCCCTCTCTTTCTCTCTCTCTTTCTCTCTCTCTGTGTTTCTGCACTTAATTTTACCATGTGTCAAAATATTTAAAAATTTATCTAAAAGAAAAATTTTAGAAAAGCCAAGTAAATTGTGCAAAAGAAGAACAATGCAAGTCTACTGGTCCTAAATAAAGTTGAAACATAAGAAAACAAGCAAAATTATAACCTGTTCTGTAGATGCAAGACCGTTATACATCATTGGACAGTGAATTTTGAAAGTCTAAATATATCTTAAGATACTTTAAGAATTAGAATATTAAAAATGCATATATTTCAAATAAACAGGAGCAAGGGTGTTCCTTCAATAACTGCCAGTGATTGAGTAATAAATAAACTACATCTCATTTCATCTGATAAACTCTAGACAGATCAAATATTTAAATAGAAAGTTTATATTAAATATTGGGGGAAATAGCTGCATGTTTATGTATGCTACAAATACCTTTAAAAATATTGACAGATTTCACTAAATAAAATTTTAAAACATTGGTATAATAAAAAGCATAACACAAAGAACTGAAGGACAAATTAAAACTTGTAAAGTTTTTAGGTCATATTGACATATTCCAAAAATACATATATTTTAAAAACAGTAGAATCATCATACTTAAAGAAAGATGAGCAAAAACGTGAATACAGAAATTTTTAGAAATAATAACTACATGGAGATTATTAGTCTCATTAGTCATCAACTAATACAAATTAAAAGTAAATTTTTCATACTTCAGACATAAATCTTTCAGAGATGGTTTAGTAAGCATCTTTGAATATATAGATAAAGGGAACTTTTTTAAACATTTGGGGAAGTGTAAATTAGCACAAACCCTTTGGAGAAAAATTTAGTCATAGCTGTCCAATTTTCAAATGAAAAATATCATTTATCTAACATTTCAACCTTAGGTTTTTACATAAAAATATGTCTTCCAATGAAAACAATTTATGTATATTAGCATATGTAATGTAATACCTATATACTCTCTCTTTTAATGAGCATATGTATCAATAGTCATTGTACAGTTACTAAACTGTAACTTGTAGAAAATCAATTTATTCTCTCTTAATTCATCCATACAATAAGACAGCATACAAAAATAAGAGACACAAGAGGTCTTCATGCATTGTAATCGAAATATGTCCCTAGCAAATTGGTTGGTTTCAAAAGCAGTCTACTAAACAGGATGTATAGTGTGAGCTGGTTTAGATTCTAACTAATTTTACATGTATTTTCCTTGATACACAACTACTTTAAACTTCAGTAAAAATGGGAGTTATTTATTTTTTAACAAAGGGCCTCTACTATTGTCTTTCAAAAATTAGCTGTTATATGACATTCTCCACACCAAATAATAAAATTGTTTGATCACAAAAGAATAAATATTAACTAACACACTACATGATTAGATTTTTAAGTGTTCCTCACTTAATTCGATCTAAAGTATGGAACCCAAATTAACTACCACTTTCCAAGTACTACAATATATATATATACAATACTAATTAGTGTACAATATTGTATTCTAATATCAGTAGTATAATTAATATTGTATTAGTATGTAATAATATATACTAATTAGTATACAATATACTAAAGTGTATTACACATTGAGATTATAATTAACACATATTGCATAATTTAGAAAGCACCTCAAGGGACATCAAGGCCCCACACTAAATTGAGAGAACATTGGTTTTTGCTGCACTACTTAACAATTGCAATAAATTCACATACTAGGCAAGACTTCATGGATATCAAAAATTTTATTTCATTGAATAAAATCTTGATATCTTCTAAATACCTTCTTATCTGTTACTTTTCTCTCACTCTCACTTCAAGTAATACTTGCATTTTTTAGGTGAAGTTATGTGAAATTAGTGACATTTGTTGATCTATAAAGATGTCAATTTCCTGTGGAGTTGCCTAATATATTTCAGAAATCAGAACATCTAATCTGTACTATATTCCTATAGTGTGGCCATTATTAACAGCATTTTTGGAGCATACACACTATTTAACATGTTACTTAACCTCCAAAAATGTAAATATCTTGCATAAGAGCACACATCTGGTCAGTGTTGAAGATCTAGGTAGGACTGGAAGCCTTTTGGCCAGGTTTATTCATATTTTTACTGACTTTATGGCATGTGTTTACACTTCCATTTATTATTTCATATACTCAATCTACTATTCTTATCATATACACATTCTATGTTCACTCAAGATTTATTGAGCATTTTCTAGTGCTATACTAACAAATGTTTAGTAACCTGTTTGTTGGGGGAAAGCCATTTTCATGCCAATTTCACAGTATGAATATTCCCACCATGCCTATCAGATGTGAAGCTACCAAGGCAATGCCAGCAGTTTGCACAATCTCGGAACCTTCAGCAGTCAGCTTTAGAAAACCAGCATGAGTAAAACTCAGGATGTCCATTGCTTTCTGTATAGAAGACACCATGTTAGCCACTCAAGGGAAAAATGTAAGTAATGTGATTTCTGCCTTTGAATAACACAGAGTGTAGTTAAAGAAATTGATAAATAGCAATATAAGTTATCAAAATTTTAGGAAAAGTAAAAGATTCTTAAATATATTGCTTACTTTCTGACATTTTAGGTAGCTATTTACAATATTGTTAATAATTGACAGTTATTTTAATCCCCGTTTAAAACCACTGTATCAGTAATTGCAACTATCCTGAAATTTAGCCAGAATGATAAAGTCAATCAAATTTGCTTCAAGCTCTTTATTCCTCTCACTTCTAATGAAGAAAGTCATTTATGGGCTGCTCATCTTCTACCTTCTCCTTAATGTAACTCATACAAGCCCTATAATGACTTAGAACAGAATAAATGGTAGTAACCACTCCTGTTACATATGATAATTACTATAATCACACCATCAAACCTCTCTATATTGAACTATTTCCCTGCAACACATCAAGAAAATTATTTACTTCTAAGATGATAAATGACTTAGAAGAATAATTCAGACAGGTGCTAAAATGATAGGTAATATTATACATATAATTTTCCTTAAAATATAAACATCCTGTTCTATATTTTGGCATGCATCAATTTTATACTTTGAAAAAGAGGATTTTAAAATTTTATCTACATTAACTATGGGTTGTGATTATGAAAATCCCAAGGTTAATGAAAGGGAATGACTTCAAGCACATTTTGTCCTTAAAATATACTATTTAAAATTTTTATGAAAAGTAATTTTGGGGAGAGAAAGCCAGTTTTACTTGGAAAAAATGCTAGTAGCTTATAGGCAGCCAAAATGACAAAGTACTAAATAAATTTTAAGCATTGCATGTTAAATACTTTAACTGACATGTTTTCTTGTGCATGTAGTGAGAAAATAAAATACAGAGAGAAAAGAAAAAGAAGATAAGAAGGAAGGAAGGGAGGGAGAAAGGAAGGAAGAATGAAAGAAAATCTAATAAAGTCTTTCAGGTGAAAATCACTTGTCCTTATTAGACTGTCATCAACCCCATTCTGTCAACCTGAGGCTTTGCAGTGAGGAAGTACAGAACAAAGATTTCGCACATAGATGCAGCTCCCCCGCCAACCTAAAGGAATTTCCCACCCGCGAACACCTGAGGCCACTTCATGAGTAACCAATTTATTGTCAGGATTCTGGAAACATAAATATTCATTGATTATTGTGTGTTACAGAATTAATGTACAAATGCTGTGTGTGTAGACCTTCATTAAAAAGTGTAGCTGTGGTCAGCATAACTTTTGATACAGTTGTCAGTGCAAGCTGTGGGTACTACGAAGCCAGGTATCACGCTGAGATCTACAAAATTCTTCTTAAATATAAACCAGAATTTTTAAATGAAAATTGTCAAAGACAAATTGTAAAACAATTATAAGAACAGGAAAGGGAATGCAATTCTGATGCAGTATCTCTTCAGGTGATTGCTACATTTTTGTTGTTATTTTTATATCTTTGTTTGCTTTTATTTTGGGCTTTTTTGCTGAAATTTATTTTAACATATTTTATTAAAGTCGGTTAACTCTCCAAATTAATTTTCCAGGTGATATGTTCATGCAGGAACGTGGCACATTTTGGTCATCACCACCCTCTATTCTTATTCTCCTCCTCTTACTTAATAGCAGTCTGCGTGCTACTTTCAAGCTATCGTTGATTTTCTTTGTTTTTATAGTCCACATACTGGGAAAAGCATGTAATAATTGCCTTTCTGTATTTATTTTATTTTACTTAAAATAATGATCTCTACTTCCATTTATTTTCTTGAAAATGACATAGCTTTGTTCTTTATGTTTAAATAGAATTCTCTCTATATGATAAAGGCAATATCACACACATATATATGATACTGATTGATATATATGATATTGATATATATGATGTTGATATATATATTGATCATATATATGTGATTTGCCTATATCATATATATAGAGAGAATTCTATTTAAACATAAAGAACAAAACTATGTCATATATATATGGGCACCGAAATTGGTTCCATTATTTTGGCTATTAATTTTGCTGCAATAAATGTGGGTATAAAAGTATTGCCTTAGTATTGTGGCTTTAATTCCTTTAGTTAAATATCAAAGAGTATTTTACCTGGGTCACAGTGTAGTTTTATTTGTCTTGGTTTTTTTGTTTTGTTTTGTTTTAATTATTTTTATTTCCATAGTTGCTATATGAATTTACCTTCCTACCAGCAGTGTAGAGGGTTGCTTTTTCCTGACATGCTAAGTAGCAGTTAAAGTTGCTTGTTTTCCTGATGGTACTCGTCTGACTACAGCAAGATAAAGCCTAAATACAGCTTTAATGTGCATTTCCATAGTGTCTTAAGATGTTGAACATTTGTTGTATTTTTGCCTATTTTTACTTTTTAAGATGTATGTGTTCAGTTTATTTGTCCATCAATTTGTCTATTTAACTGTTTTGAATTAAATTTTCTGAATTCTTTATATGTTCTAGATATTAATGCTATGACAGAATAGTACCTGATAAAGATTTTCACCCATTCTTTCAGGTATCTCCTTACTCTGTTGATGGTTTCTCTTACTGTGCAGAAACTTTTTAATTTGATATAGTCCCATTTTTATTCTTATTTCCTGGGCCACTTGAGTCCTATTCAGGAAGTCTTTTCCTGAGATGATGACTTCAAGTCTCTCACCGGTATTTTCTTCTAGCAGTTTCAGGGTTTCAGGGCTTATACTTAAGTCTTCAATGTGTTATGAATTGATTGTGTACAGGATGAGAGACAGGAACGTAGTTCCAGTCTGCTACATATAGGCATCTAGTTTTCCAGCACCATTTTTTACACAAGGAGTCTTTTCTCCAATATACGTCTTTGGCTCCTTTGTCCAGAGCCTGATGCCTGTACCTACATGGGTTTATTTGTGTGTCCTCTGCTCTAGTCCTTTGGTTTGTACCTCTACTTTTGTGCTAGTACTGTGCTGATTTTGTTACTAACGCTTCATAGTATAATTGGAATTTAGAAACTGGTATCTCCAGTCTCAATCATTGTGCTTAGGACTGCTTTGATTATTCTGTCTTTTGTGTTTCCATGTGAATTTTGTAATTCTTTTTCTAGTCCTTAAAGAATTCACTGGAATTTTGATGAGGATTGCTTTGGATCTGTAGATCAACTTTGGTCATATGGTTGTTTTTTAAAATATTAATTCTGATGACTCATGAACATAGAAGTTTTTCCATTTCTAGGTTTGTCAGTGTTACACAATTTTCACTGTGAGGTCTTGCACCTGTTCAGGTTTACTCCTAATTTTTTGCTATGTCTTAAATCACATCAGATACATCTTCAGATGCCAGGAATGTGAAGACATTACCTTGATTTTGGACAAAGTCTTTTAGAAGATAGATTCATAAACATATATTTTAGAAGAAAACATGATGAGTGATTCATTGTGTACAACTATAAGATGTGATAAAAATGGGAAAAAGTAAATAAAATGAATGACACGACTTTTAAGAACTGAAATACGATAATATTTTCTTATCAGAGAAAAAAAGAAAGGACATTCAATACAGATAAAAAATCTTCAGCAAGCTTTTGCCCTGCTATTAAAATCCATGGCTCTTGTCTGCTTGTAAGGATAGATCTGACCCTGAGCATCTCTCTGATAAAAAATTCTCATTCAGTTATCAAACTTTAAATGTCACATAAGCTCAGTTTTCAGTACAGTAGCCTCAATACTATTCAAACAAGTTTACCTTTTAGTGAATTAAAAGCTTATTTGCTCTTACACATATAAATAAATCTGTATCCTGTAATAAAATAAAATTAGTAGTATGAACCATTATAAAGCAACACATTCACATTAATCTACTTTATGTTTTTTGAGTTTGTTTTTAACTTTAATGTATTTTATTCATATTGGGTCATGCCTTATTTGCATACCCAGTAGATTGGAAAAAATGATGACCAGGTATTTGATAAAATATGACATCTGAGTGTGTCCTTGAGGAGGTTGCTGGGAGTTAGAGAGAGTAGCACTAGGCCTGGTACATGGAGAGAAGAGGGTTCACTTTCAACAGTTTGGGTAGGCATCACTCAATTCTCTAATCTCCTGAGCGACTGAACTAAACAAAAAGGTAGATAAAGGATAAATTCTCCCTCTTACTTCTTGAGCTGGGAAACTCATATTTTCTTGCTCTCTTATACCAGAGCTCTTGGTTCTCAGTGATTAGTCTCTGGGACTCAAATCATTCCTGTCTGAACATCCTATCCACATGACCATATGCCTCATGCCAAGTTCTCAGGGCTTTGGTGTCTGACTGAATTATGTTACTAGCTTTCCTGTTTCTATATTTTATAGACAGCAGGAACTATAGGACTTTATAGGCTTCATAACCATATAAGCCAATTCCAGTGATAAACATTCTCTTGTGTAACTATCTGTCTCTTCTCTTCTCTTCTCTTCTGTTCTATCCTATTCTTCTATGCTATTCTTCTATTCCATTCTATTCCTTTACTGGTTCTGTTTCTTTGGAGACTGTTTGGCAAATTCTATACTGTACAAAGTAGATGAGAGGGATAAATTACCACAGTGTCATCTCTTAGGCAAAAATATTTTTCTTTCTCTTAAGCATACAGAAATTGCTGACTTCAAAACACAAAAGATAATCAGTGTATACTTACGGAATACGTTTTAAACTTGTGTTATTACTTGATAAGAATCACTATTCAAGTTCCAGCATGTAGAATGTCCCCTGGCCCAGCCATCATGCCATCAGATTTGTACACATTACATTGCTACCATTCCTGATTAAACGAAGATTGCATTCTTATTAGCACTCACATAATTTGGTTCTTTGTAGAAATGTTCATTTCTATTTGTGTTCTTCTTTTTCTGGAGGCTTATCTCCTCTGTAGCAGAATTTACTCAATATCCCTTGAGCTCTACTTGAGCATTAATAGTACACAGACTGGGATTTGCCAAGCATCAATATTCCATAAATTATCTCATGGATTATGTAGTTCATTGGCTCCATTGTCTTTGAAGGAAAATTTCAACATAAACACTGAATTCTTTCTCCTTTTGCAAAGCTAAGCAGTAATATTAAACCCTCCATATTATGAGTAAACATTCTATTCATATGTGTTCAGAGTATAGCTCATTCATTTGCATTTCCTCCTTTCTAGGTTCTTAAGGGTGTTGGGGAAAAAGTTGATCTTTTAACGTGTATCAACTGGAAAGATATCAATAATGGACTATTCAAAATAAGGCAATGACCACAGTTTAGGCCAGTGATGGCAAAGCTTTTAGACCTTTCAATGATAAGAAACAGCCAGCTGCAGCACCTGTGACATAGGTCTGCCACCGTTGCTTTAGACCATGACATAATTGACTATAACATCAGGATTTATTTAACATTCTATCTAGTGTGTAAGGCAATGCCAGCTACTGAACATTTGTTTAGTCAGTAAAAGTCTGTTAAGGGAAGGAAGTATTGGTGGTCCACCTATAGCCATTAAACCAAATCCATCTTTGCCATTTTTGTATGGCCATGAGCATAGCCATTGTCATATATTTGGATAATGCCTATGCTACTTTTAAGCTACAGTGACCAGCATGTGGTCTGTTAGCCTACAGAGCCTAAAAAATCTGTCCCTTTGTAGAACTTGTTTCTTAACTCCTAGATAGGAAAATACTTGCAGTAGAAAAAATTAGTCTTATTTTCCATGAACATATTATAATATAGTTATAATGATATCATACACAAAATTTATGCTATCAATTCTTTTGCCTATTGACAATTGTCAAGTATTTTGCTGAGGAGACAGTTGTTCTGGGTTTATATCTATGTGACCCCTCAAAGCCTCATGTGCTCAAAACTCGGGCTTTTGAGAGGTGGCTATATCATGATGTTTAACACTTGCTCACAGGTTCGATAACTGGATCAGCATGCTGATTAGTTTAACACACTTCTTGCAGTCATGGGAAGGCTGAGTGTGGGTGGGGCCAACCAACAGGCTTATAGCCCGGATAAAAGGAACATTTGCTCCCTGCTCCTATCTGCCTGCCCTGCCTTGGACTGTTTGTCCTCTGCCATGGTCTCTGTCATGCAAGCCTGGTCTTGAAAACTTTTTTTTTTTTTTCTTGAAAACGTTTGACTATGGACTGAAACCTCTATAAATTATGAGCTAAAATAAACCCTTTCTCTTTTAACTCAGAGGTGTCAGGTATTTTTTCTAGCAACAGAAAAATAACCAAGAGAACAGTGTTATGTGATTGCCTTTCCCTAGGCTTCCACTTCCACGTTTAGGACTAAGAAGTCTCATCTAGACAACTTGTAAGTTGCTTTTAACTCTGGACCTCCAGGATCTGTGCCTGCCTGTCACAGCTTTCTCAGATTTGGGGAATCAGAGGTTGCATATATGATCACTTACTTGATTTTACTACATCTGAGGACAGCTAATGCACCCAGTTTCACATTCTCTCACAGACCTAACGTGAGACCTAATGTTTATGTTTACACCAATCGTGTGGTTCCTATTGGTACTTCCACTTCATGTTTCTTTTCACAAAACAAATATGCAGCGGGTCAGCTCTGCTAAAAGAACACAATGCCATATTTTTTATCCCATAGATGGTCTTTTCTCTTAAAGCCAAGTTCTATCAATTTTATAGGTAAAATTTTTAAAAATCACAATATGTTTAGATTTTCCTAATTGTTATATTTGTAACCTGATCAATGAGATGCTAATGTAAATACTCATTTTTCTACACATGTATTAATTCATTGACTTTACAAAACATGTTAAATAGCTATTTTATGCGTAACACTAAACTATGTATTAGACTCAGAAAAAATGGTATAATACATATTTTACTGTGAAGCAATGCCACATGAAGAGTAAGACCTCAAATCATGAATATTAGAAAGGTTCCACTAGCAAATATATTCAAAATAAGACTCAGGAGAAACGGTGGTGAGTGCATCTCCATTTATCACTTTTTAGATTCTGACCTGGTCTGCTCTATCCTAGGAATTTCAATTACGCTCCAATTTAGTTACAGTATAGAGCAGGAGTATTTGATGTTCACAGTTATGAGTTTTCGATATTCTACTTACACTTCTGAAACAAAAATCACCCTGGATATAATCCTGGCTGTAGTTTAAAATGTAGTACTGTACTGAATATAGTGCAGGACAAATGGGCCACATCTCTCTCCAGTCCATTCATCTGCCTCACTTGCCTCTTCCAGAACAAAGACATACCTAGTACTGAGAGTTTGTTCCTTGGATGCGCAGCTCACTACAAAAATATCGGTGTCCCTACTATAACTCACAAAACATCCAATCTAATTTTCTTCATGAGGAGATATTAAGTATTTTCTATGAGACCTGCGTACACAAATTTAGTCCATAATTCTAATGCTGATACACATATGGAAGCCAGGCATCACCTCCACTTTTGCTCAGAAATGAGGACTGTCTAAAAGATGCGGTAGCTTTGCATCTAGGGAGAAGTCACTTATTACTTCTTTTTCCAGTCGTGGAGAGCACTGCAACCAAAGAAATGGCAAAGAGCAAAAAGGTACATGTGAAAAAGAAGCTCCCTACCCTTTTGGCTGAGATAAAGCACAGTTGAGGAGATGGAAGCATGGGAAGCAAGGAGGTTTGGACAGGTGGCTCATGAAAGGCAAACCCACTGTCCTACCTCAGACAATGGGCAAGCATCTTCGTAAATCTGGTCGTGCTTTTCCTGAGTAGTGGCTTCCAGTCACAGGGCTAGGAAAGCAATATACTGTCATAATATTCAAATACGCTTCTCAAGATACAGTCTTTTCTTGATAACTATGTTGTACATAACCTAATCAAGGAGACGAAAATAAAAGTAGAACACTAATGTTTCTATGCACTTCTTTCATTCATTCACTTTAAAAAAAAGTTATATAGCTAACAGGTAAGTTACTAAAGAATTTATAAGAGAGCTTTGCTGATCTGTGGCACCCTGACTCACCCCTGCAGCCTCCATACCACGTGCTTTCTGCCCCGAACCACGTCCTTTCTGTCCGCTGACTGTTCACATGGATGCGCATCGTGGCAGTGAGAGCTCTATTCTCCTCTGTGCTGTACTCTCACGTAACCGGTTCACACTTCTGCTAGCTTTACACCACCACTGTCCTTTGTACTAATTTCTCTTTAGTGAAAAGGAAGAAACGAACTTTCTCACTTGGCTTCCATGCACTGCTTCAGTTCTCTATCTATAGAATAGGTGGTTGTGTGTGAAAATATATGGATCATCAAAATGCAATTTTTCGTGCTCTGGGTTGACCAACACCAAGATGAAGCTCAACCTTTACAGCAAGCTTAAAATATTCAAACTGATTCCTAGATTTCTATACAGTTGCTCCCTGTGATGTCTGTTGGTGACGCACACATAATGTTCCTTCCCCTAAACTATCTCTTTAGTTGCCCATCTTCAAGCTCTTATTAATAACAACAGCTATGACTTATAAAGTCCTTTCTCGGTTATGGGTACTGTTCTGATGCTTCATATGTTCTAAGTCAGTCCTCAGAGGAAGAGCCTCTTGTGGTTATTTCCATTCTACTTTTTATGGCATTCAATACACAGAGAGATTATGTCAATTGCTCAAGTTCATGGAGTTACCAAATGACAGAGTTAGGAGTTGAATCCAAGCAGTATGGCTTCAGAGAGCCCAGGTTCTTAACAATGAAACTGCTTTGTTCACCACAGGACTCACTACAAATCAAGTCTTCATTTCTGCATTATTACATCTTTGAGAAATAAATGTTCATATGGTTTTGCTGGATGAGCAGAACTTACCTTTGTTGAACATTCATATAAAAGATCAGGCAGACACATGTACCTGTCCAGAAGCCAAGGAAAGTTCTTGTATCTCTCTTGTAGTTTTTTTTTTTTTTTTTTTTTCCGGTACCGGGGATCGAACTCAGGACCTTGCACTTGCCAGGCAAGCGCTTATGCCACTGAGCTATACCCCCAGCCCCCTCTCTTGTAGTTTAGGGTACTATGATTTGCACTACTTTGGGCAGCAGAATAAAATGTATGCCCAAAGGAAACTGTTATTTAGATAATGGGCGTTGATGTGATGATATGTGTACAGGGGACTAGGATAGAGAAATTCTGGTTTGATTTTTGTTGCTTAAATCCTTCCAAGGCTGCTGCCTCTCTTCTACATTACCGTGGAGACTGTGACAGTTCTGCCACCCCAATACTATTACATTACCAACTACAGGTTACCTATGATGATCTCATATTGACATATATGCCCCAATATATGGAATAAATATTATATATATACTAGATATGTGTTTTATGATATCACAAGCCCAAATTTGGTAAGAGAAATCTGAGCTCTATTTACCTTTGTTCTGTATCCAAAATACCACACAATACAGCTAGTAGACTAAAAAGAACAAAACTAAGCAGTCCTGAACGCTCTCTACACTCCCCTATTTTTAATCACCTTGTGATATGAACTGTGGGGAATTTTCAAATGCCAGGTAAAGCATGGCTGCACATCAAAGACTATGCAACTTTGGGGGAATCCATATTCACATGAAAAAGTAGGTGCCATTCAGATTATTTGAACATTCCAGAAGGCACATTCGATTGAAACATTTTCTGTTGTATTTTCCTATGAAAGGAAAGATGAATGAGTATACATCACTTTGGGCAAATTCTCCAGAAACTATAATCTGCAACTACTGCATTTATCTGGAACTGTCTTTTATTTTAAAGGTCATGGCTGTATAATTCTTATTTTTAGCATGGAGAAACATTTTTCAAACGTGTAACCTAATTTTATTGTTCATTTTTAATATTCATTTTGAATGTGATAGGCTAGAAATTTGAAATTCAAATTACTTTCTTTCCTTTTATTCTTAGCAAAATCGTCTATGAGTAAGAGTTGCAGTTCATTTATAACAAAAACAAATAAAATAAACTTTGTAACTCAACATGAACTAATTAAAATTATTTGCAAGCTCACACTTACAGATGAATAAACTGTAAATTTCAGTTGCATAACTCAGATGCTTTCTAGTTTATTTTAGGAAAATTATTCATCTACTGAGTCATTGACTCACAGACCTGAGGAAAAAAACATTAAAGTTCACCTCTGACAAAGTCCTCGTATTATCAGTGTGATCTGGAACAGTTACTCCTCAAGCACAAGGTCATTTTCTGGTAAGTTGCAAGGTTAGAAATCAAATGAATGTCTATTATGTCTAAGCCCTTTGCATCAATAAACACTAGGTTAAGTCATAGTAGATACGGAGTAGATCCAGAATTTCACGGCCAAAGCCGAACCAAGGGACCTTGTCTCAAACACAAGAACTAGGATTACAAGGAGCACTATGTCTCCTGTTTGGTCACTGATTTTCAGTGAGAACACAGTGTTCCCATTCATCTTTGGTGAGAAGATCAGTGGCAGAGTACCATTTTTCTATGAAAAGGTGTCATGTTTTTCACCAACTGAGACATATAGACTGTAAATATGAAGCGCATTTGACACAACGTTTCTTATTATACATATCCATTGGTTGGTGACAGTGGTCAAAGGAGAAACGTGGCACGCCCATTTTTCTCCTCACTTCTTGGTTCATGTACCAGTTTCCCAGGGCTGCCCTAACAGTATAACAGAAGCTGGGTAGCATAAAGCTACATAAATTTATCCATATTTCTGGAAACTAAATTGGAAATCATGGTGTTGGTGGGGCCGTGCTCTCACTCTAGGGTCTGAGGAAGAATCCACTCTGGCTTCTGTGGTTGGTGCAATACTATTTGACATTATTTGCTTGCAGTGGATCGTTTCAGTTTCTGCCCTCTATCTTCTTGTGGCCTTCTTTGCTCTGCATATGACATCTACCATGTGCATCTCCAGTTTTGTCTTTCCTTATAAGGAAGCTGTTTGAATCCAGTGTAACTTCATTTCTGCAAAGTTAATTAGATTCACAAAATCTGCATTCACAAAGTGACTACATTGTGGAATGTGACATAAGTTACAAAGGGTTAGGATTTCAATATATCTTGGATAGAACTCTAGTAAATTCATCAATCTTCAAATAGATCATTATTGTTTTTATTAAAGGCAACCTGTTGCAGGAAACAATGAATGTCATTTTGAACAATTGCTTTTTGAATGAAACATAAGTGTTCCAGAAATTCAGAGAAAAATGAATATAAAATGGTCAGGTCCAATGGCAAATGCCATTACTTGGCTGGTTAGAAGGATGTTTTTAAATGCCAGAGGTAATATCTGCATTGAGTCAAGAGATGTAGCCAGTGCAAAGGTCAGGATCTCCTGGCCCTTCAGTTACCCCTTATTACAATTCACTTCTTAATTTTGTGGCTCTAATTTTTGCTTACTAGAGAATTTTAAATTGTCTACAACCTATTGTCATATGCAATTATCTGAAAGATTCTGAAAATCTCCCACTACAAGTATTCACTAGAAAGAAACACTCTAAATGCCTGACATTGATCAGAGTATGCGCATGTCCTAGAAGATAGAGAAATCCCAGTCAGTAGCAGGTATCAGCAGCGTATATACTTGGCACGAACTATGAGACACATTTACTATGATGTCCAATTTATCCCTTTACTTGGTATAAAATTTTACATTTCTTTTTCACTGTTGAATCCAATAGTCCAAGAATATCAGGAAAAACACTGAATTTATTGAAAAGTCAAACTATTAGAATTCGACCCCAGTCCTAGGGAATTATGCTTATAGTTAATAGCATCTGTGTACCCATAAAGGTGCCCATTTCTTCCTGCTCAGAATTTCTTTGTATCAGTTCAGAATTCGATCACAGAAATTTAACATCTAGTATAAACTTATTTTTCCAAACGTTTTGCCATTACTTTTCCTCATCTGTCTTGTTTCTTAGCTAAAACTTCTCTTTGTTGTCTTCTCAATAGAAACCAATCTGCCATCCAAACTCTACTCAAATGCTCACATAGTCTCTTTACCAGGTCAATTCTCTCATTTTGAAATCCTGCCTATCTTCAAGGCCAGTTCAAATTGTTATGGTTTGAGTAAGTGTCCTGCACCGGTCCATATATTAAAGGCTTGGTCCCCAGCCTGTGAGGATGTGAGGAGATGGAGGGAGCTTTAAGGGATGAGGCCAAGTGGGATATCATTAATCATTTGGGGCAGGCCCTAACAGTCCTGCAGTCCCTTCCTCTTGCTCTTTCTCTCCCATGTCCTGCCATGTGTTCCTGCCATGTTGTGCTCTCCCCTACAGGACCGAATGCAGCAGGGCCAACCAACCATGGACTGGAATCTCCAAAAGTGTGAGGCAAAATAAACTTTTCTTCTTTGTAAGTTGACTATCATAAGTATTTATTATACTGATGCAAATCTGACTTCATCACACATGCATACAGTTTCAGCTGATAATATGTTTTGTATGCATGCACACATACACATATCAATATATATATCTAACTTTCTTTCACACACATGCATTAAAACATATACTTAACTGACAACACTTTTAAGGTGCTACAGTTAGATTATCTAGCATTTTCTAGTGGTAGATTAAACACACATATACAGGTTAGGTTGTCATTATGTAAAGGAAGAAATTGAATACTTACTCATTTCTATAAGCCTTATAGAACTTAATATACTAACTTTCCCTTGATAAAAGTTTAGAAAAAATTCAGAGAATGAATATTCTTCAGCCAAATTGGTTATATATGGATAAACTTGAGCTTGAATTTCATAAAACACCAAGAAGCTTAACCATTTTCTCACATGTTAATATGATAATTGAGGCATTGTTCAATGTGTTGGTCTCTCATATGGTACACAAAGAAATGTTATCAAATTTAGAAACATGTTATTTGACAAAAACAATAAGTAGTAATTATACCTTGGTTTCCAACAATGAATTATTCAGAAACTGTGTATAAAGTGCGAATTTATTTTTACTTTACAGCTTTAAATTACACAGAAGAGAAAAAACATTCCAAATAATTAGTATATAGATTTGACAAGTTGAATTTATTCAAGCAAGTATGTAAAACTGAAATAATACAAAAATGACTAATATGTTAATATTTGAAATTCTCAGGCAGCATTGTGACTAGTTAGGAAAGGGTGCACTGCAAAGTGGTAATTTAAAACATAAAAGGGGAAAATGCCTACCTCTTGATATTTGAGCTTGTGTTTCAAGCTCACAAAGCTCCAGCTCTTTTTAAATGTCTATTAATGACCGCAGGAGAAAAAGAAAGAAAACATAGAAATACAAAATTGAATTGGTATTATTGTGAATATTTTAATGAATGTGTTTATACTTCTATTTCTTCATTCTAAAAAGACATAACCTACACACAAGAAGAATGACCAGGAAGCTGAATCCCCGCTTGCTCTTTTGCCCATTGGATTGGATCTTTTAGACTGAATGACTCTTTTCTAAGCGCGTTAGTTAATACCTTTCAGAGTGTCATTTTTTACTGGCAGCAAGAGTAGAATTAAGTCATGAGAGATGAATTGTGAGCCGTTCTTTTCCTGTTATTGTCTACTGTCTGATCTGTTCAATTCTCCACCATTCACCATTGTGCTATCTATGCACTCCTCCGTCATCACCACGCACACACACGCACACACACACACACACACACACACATATGCAGGCACACACCACACACAGTATTTTTGAATGAAACTTTTGTCTTATTTGCAACAGATCCTCACCATGAAACACAACCATGTACTTAGCAATTACTCAATAAATACAATACATATCAGTGAATTCGGAAGGTGATTTTCTGCCCTAGAAGATGATTTACTTTCCTTGTGAAACAACTTTCATCCTTCAAAGAGTGAACGGTGGATTGTCGATACAGCTACAGGATAGTTCACTCTAAGGCATCTGTAAAGTGAGACCTACATCGACTTTATTTTCCCCTTTCTTCCTCTCTTCCACCTTTTACCTCACCTTTTCCAAATCACTCTTACCTCCCCTCTAAAATATGAGCTCCCTCCTTTCTTTTCATGTTATTAAAAAATTTCTCCACAAACTGTTTAAATTTTAACAATAACTACATGTCAATGCTCAGAGAGGTTAAAAGGATTCCTAAAATGATAGGCCTAATCTTAGCGCTATCAGAAGTCTTGGGCAAGATGTTTACAAACGAAAATATTTTGTTAGTTCCATGAGAACTGTTGCTAAAAACTATTCATTTGCAGAGGAATTTCAAAGATACGAATATAAAAATTACATAGAATCATCATATATCTCACTATTCTTTAAATGGGAGAATACAACTTATACCAATTCACCTTCATGAGCCCACATAAATTTATGAGATTATGTAATTAAACTTAATAATCAGTACCGCTGAATTTGACTGAAAGTCATAAGTTTCTGACCACCAAATTTTAACAAGCTTCTCTCTTTGACAGAATTATGTTCTGCTCTCAATAAAATTAGAAATAATAGAGTTGCTCATTAAAAATAATGAGATGCCTCTGTAATGAGTCTTGATCTATAGTCTCTGTCTGTGAAACATCTTGTTTTCCATAGAAAAAATAATTAGAATCACTGGAGGTCCTCACTTTGGGATATAAAAGGTAACCACAAAATCCTATTTAGTTATGTAAACTGAGTGCTCTAACAATTCTGCCAAGAAGCAAATTGACTAGGAAAAGAAGCTACGCTTGTTAATGAAAGGGATTACAGAGAGACCAAAAAACAAACAAGAGAACACTGTCACTGTTCTGCTCCCTTGAGCTACGTAACTACTTATCCTAAAGAATTAATCCAGACAGAATCTAGTCGATGAAGGGTTAATCTCATTGCTCAGCCCATGAAACACTTGCACTCTTCAAATCTCCAAATGTACTGTTCTTGCCTTAACCGCCACTTTCATGCTGTGAAAATGGAATGTAATTTTTTTTACTGAAGCCGTACAGAAGTTTAGCAAGCAATTTCTTTAAACACTGCACACTTTTTTTCAAGGGCTAGGGTTATATAGCAGTAAGTAACTTTCCTATTATTTCCAGGCATCATGGTTGCCTGAGCCATTCAGCGTCTTGGTGGTTGCTAGAATCTTCCGCTTTCCAACATCATTTATAACAAATAATACTACTTTTATAATAGTAACAATCATAATAATAACTAATGTTTAAGTGCTTATCATGCCCCAGGCTTTATGCTACCCAGTTGTTAGACATTGTGTTATTCAAGCTTTACAAAATCCCTAGCAGATAGGGATTATAATTATTCCCATTTAGTGTCTAACACACTAGAGGCTTAAGGATATAAATTCCCTTATCTAAGATCAGACATCGTCAGTGATTGATACTATGATTAAAGAGTGGGAGACTGAGGGAAAGGGAGCTAAAATTCACATTCATTTTAGAGCTTCATATTCACTGCCGAGGATACGGAACTCATACTGGTATCCCCCTTTTTAAATTTGGGATGGTTGGGCTGGGGATATAGCTCAGTGGCACAGCACCTGCCTGGCAAGCACAAAGTCCTGAGTTTGATTCTCAGTACCAAAAGCAAGCAAACAAAGTGAAAAAAAAATGTATACTGGTTAATTTTTGCACTTCTTCAAGGATTCATCCAGTCATCCTAGTCCAAATGTTCTCTTCTCATTTAACTACACCTAGGTTTAGGGTGACCGGCCAGATAGTAACCTATCTGGTGGATCACAGACCACACTCTTCTACAAAGGGGCAGCAATGGCCCAGTTGCTGGCAATGCAGAAACAACCAGACTGTTGTTAGATCTTCCAAAAGTTTTCAGGAGGAAAGATATATCCTCTTCTATGAAATGCACAGTTCTTTTTCATTTTAAAGAGAAAAAATAACAAAAACAAAAACAAAACAACAAAAAACGATAAAAATGATACAGAATTTCAAAAAAAGATGACGAGAAATTAACAATGGTTGTTGTATTACACATTGTTACCTGCAATGAAGTTGCTCAGATTAGCAGATGTAAGAATGCAAGATTGATCAAACAATTAAAGAGAATAAAAATAATGTTTAAAAATCATTAGAAATGATACAGAGATTCACTAAACAAGATGGTAGGAATTCAACAATGGTTGTTATGCGGCATATTGTTGCCCTTAAGTTGGTTTTTCAGATTATCAGATATAAACATGCAAAACTGGTCAAAAAATTTAAGCATTAACTGTTCCTTTCAATAAACCAATAGACACCAGCTGTACAATTATCTTAGCTCTCCTTGTTCAAATCTTTTACAAGAACATCTGCAGGTCAGATATGGCCCAGAAGTCAACAGTTTTCATCCTTTATTTTAAATTTTGCTAGAATATTTCAGGACAGCTGGGTTTCTCAGTTGTACTTTCTGTAGTTTGGGCTCCTGACTTCCATGGGAAAAGTGTTCCTCGGTTTACCCATATCACTCTGCTTTATACGGAGTCTCCTTCCAGTTTTCAATATTTACAAATTACCCTCAGTAGCTAAAAGTTTTCCTCCATTTCAAAATGGAGCACTGGATAGTTTCATATTCAAGACAACAATGGGGAGTCACAAGTACTAGTTACATTCTTCTTCTCCAGCACAAACTACCTGACAACCTCAACTTAACGGAGGAGAGTTTCATTTGGCTCATTGTTTCAGTGAGTTCCGTGCATGGCTGGCTGGCTCCAAAGCATGGGCATCATGGTGTAAGGGGATTGTACACGAAAGATGAGTTCATCAGAGCTGGGAAGCAAAGCACATGAATTGTGCCCAAGAAGAAGGGGCAGGAACCATGTACGGTACCCAGAGTCGCAACTCTGTAAGCCACCCAGACACATCCAGAAGTGTGCTTTAGTGATCTCCTGGGTGGCTCTCAGGTTAATCCAGTTAACAATTAAGTTTAACCCATCACAAATATCACATAATTGGGTGAGTCAATTAACCTCTGCTAGCTTTCTGTCACCTGGTTAGGTGGCTTACCTGCCTGAGAACCTATGTAGGACTAGATGCAGAATCTCATAGTTAAATCAATGTACTCATCTGTAGAGCAGTGGCAGGTCTTCAAGACTGGCAGTGGTGCAACATTAGAAAGAAGAAAAGGGGCCAGATATGCATCATCTTAATTTGTTTCACTAATAATGTTTAAGAGAGAATAAAATCATTCCACAGTAAGTTGGAATACCAATCTAAATAAATACCATGCTAATATTGATAATATCAACAAGGCTATTGGAAATAAACCTAGAGCACTAGGGATTGTCCAAAGAGATTCAGCACAGTCTCATATGCCTATTTTATGGCAACAACAGGGACAGTATTCACTATACAGAGAGCTTGGTGTACAGGGATTTCCCTACAGAACATTCTCTTAAGTTTCCAGTATTTTATTTAGTCCACAGAACTCTCTTTAACTTAAAGATTTTGACTGCAGCCCTACACATAGACATACAACCCCCCCCCAATCCACCCATAAGGAATATCCCTGGTTTCGGGTTCTATCACCTGTATTTGGCATCAAGGCTGAGATAATAATAAAAGGCTCTGTTTTATTGAATGACTTTGTTTTATGGAGACTGTTGTCTGCAGAAGACTCCTTTAGAAGGAAGGTAAAACAAAATCTTAGATTTTCTTTTCATAAAATGACCTTCCAGTATAACGCTTCCGTTTTTCTCTTCTATTCTTCTAGATTATATTTATTTTCAGGCCTACTCACAGTCACAAACTGAGTGACTCTTAAAAACAGAAGTGTATTCATTCTCCATTGTGGAGGACAAAGGCCCCAAATCAAGGCACCCAAAGTCCATCTCCCTCCAGAGGCTTCATGGGAGATTCTACTCCTTGTCTCTTCCAGAATCTTGGTCTCCAGATGTTTCTTAGTTTATTATCATAGCACTCTTGTCTCTGCCTCCATCTCCACCTGGTCTTTTCTTTTGTGCATCTTCTCTGGTCTTTCATCCTATGAGGACACTTTGCATTGAAATTAGGTCCACCAGGATAATCCAGAGTGATCTTATTCCAAGATTCTTAAATTGTTCATGTGTTATAAAGATTCTTTCTCAGTAGAGTTCTATTCACAAGTTCCAAGCTACCTGGACACATCTCTTCAAAGGTCACTATTCACACAGCTATAGATATAGTACACACACAAATACATAAATAGCGTCTCTCTCTCTCTCTCTCTCTCTCTCTCTCTCTCTCTCTCTCTCTCTCTCCCTCCCTCCCTCCCTCTCTCTCTCTCTCTCCCTCCCTCTCTCTCTTTCTCTCCACCCTGCAGTAGCTGTTCTTTCCTAAAATCCCTTCCAATCCTTAGTTTGGAGAAAGCAGCATGTTTGGAGAAAATGTGCTTGGCATTGATGGAGCATAAAATCCAACAGGCACTGTGTATTAGACGTTTACTATAGCAGAGTTTTAGATACGTGTTTTGAAATAAATGTCAACTCAACTAAGAAAACTGAAATATGTACAAGTTGTGTGGTTAAAGATTAAATGAATCTAGAGTACCTGCTGCTTAGATTTCTGTACATTCATGTGGTCCCCGAACACATTCTATAGGATTACTTTAATCTCAACTGCTGAGAAGAAAACAAAGTGCTGGCTTTTGAAATGAAAATTCCTTTTTTACCTATGGCAACCAGAAAGATGGAGAAAGCTCATGGCTTTAATAAAATCTCCCAGAGGTCCTGTTAGGGTCTACTGTACCTCTAGAAAGAGTGATTTCTTTTTGACTCATCTGTCTGCCTTCTCAGTCAGGTAGAAATTGTATACTTACTGTAAATCAGTCTTATCAGGATTGGCTGCTTTCTGTAAATTTTACTTAAAACCATAACCCTATAGTTTTCAAGTAGCTACCTCTGTAGAAGAATCTCCCAGCACTTCCTTGTCCTTCTTATTTTGAACCCTAAAGGGTTACTGGATGTGAAGCTTCCAGCGCTGGTCTACTCACCTTGTCTCATTTGTCCGCCTGCTTTTCACAACCCCCTTTGGCCTGACCCTATTTTTTCATGGATGCCCAAACTTCTTCCTAAGCAGAGTTTGGTTTACAGAAAAGACTCCTCTGGAAACTTGTTAAACCAGCATCTTCTCAGACATGATGCCAGGTTTACTATCTTCATCTTAGCTGTAAGTGAGCTCATTAAAATGTGAGACTCAGTCTCTCACTCACATCCACTCTCCAGGCTATTATATGTGCTGTGGCCTGGCTTTACCAGCCAGCTTGCAAGAATACTCTCTTGTTCAGGGCTCTTTTTCTTCATCTGCAGCTTGCATAGAATCGTGATCTCCAAGACTAGCTGCACAAAGCACCTATGGAGCTGTGATTGTTAGTTCTTTTCAAAAGAAAATTCTACTCTCAAAGATCTTGACTTAAACCATCTAAAACAGACCCAGAGGTGATAATATTGGCACCTTTCGGGAGATGCCTATGTGGCCCTAGTTTTGAGAACACTGCCAGTGAATAATTGTTTTGCAGTGTGTAATCCCTGCACCAGCAGGATCTTCCTTACCTGAATTTAGAAGAAATGCTAACTTTTGGGTTCCATCTGAGGCCTTCTGAACCCAAAATTTTAGGAGCTAGCAGGAGGCAACAATCTGGCTTTTCACAAGCTCTCCAAGTGGTTTAGGTTACTACTAAAATTTGCAAAACTTTGCCACCGAGTATGTTTTGCCATTTGGAGTTCTAAGGGAGGTAGAAAACTGAGTGACACCTGAACCTTATGTTGGAGTAATAAAAACCCACTTGCCAGGAATTCCTTGAACATAGAGACTGACCCAGACAAAACACGTGCAATCAGACCCTGTGATTCTAGAGTATGACTAGCACTGTAAATGTGAAGATGAGAAAAAAACCCTACTACTTCTAAGGGGAAGGATACAAATAGGGAAAGGCTGCAGGTGCAGAATCACAAAAATGGGAGGGAGAAGGCATTACAACAATTCTCCAGGTTTGTTATAAGATAGGGCAGAAAAATAAATGGGTAAAACTCTAGAAGCTTTCAAATATCTCTGTAACACCTTCTAAGCATGTTAAAGAAAATATCCAGAAGGCATAGACAAAGGCAAGAAGGAAGGCAGAGACATTTCAGGCAGTAAACAATAAATAAGGTTCTAAAATAGGAAAATCAAACTATATTTCATAGAATCCCTAATCAGAGTTTTATACAATGGTAATTTAGGATGCAAGGTCTATGGCTCATCTCTAAGGATGATGGGAAGGTGATTTTACAGGGACAGATGAATAGGACTTGTGATCTTGAAATTTCAATTCAATTCTAAAAGACTCCCTGCCAGATCATGCTGACTTAATAAAATTGTGTTATCTAGTAAGACCTCTTCTAGTCTTCATCTATCAACCTAATTCCACTTTTCTCATGTAAACTAGTTGTATACTCTGAATAGCTAAAATGCTGAAAGTAGGATTTTTTGACCTTGAGTCAGGCACAGCAATGCAAAGTTGAAAAATAGACTCAGTTAGTTGCAGTGTCAGAAATCCTTTATTTGTGACTGTAGCTGCCTTCCTAGAGGACTACCATTAGAATTATCTTCTGGATTCCAAATGCTACGATAAAAAAGATAGAAATGTAGTGGGTGCTTGTTGGGCTCTGATGTGGCGTAACCATGCCTTTAATTTGAATTAACAAAAATCTATTTTCGCCACCCTATACCTTGACTGCTACACCCTACCTCCCTAAACCCCTCTCTGGAACTTTGCTTATGTTCTCTGAGATGACTCTTCAAGGTTAGAAAGTAGGATCCTTTCTAGCCAATCAAAATATGGTATTTACCAACCCCCAGAGATCACCTGTTTGTGTTACATTCCAAATACAGGTGATGGAACTTGATGCACATACTCTGGAATTTTTCTGGGAAAGAAAATTGATAGCATTGTCTGGAAGATTTTCAGAAATTAGTGTAAAGGGACAAAATTTGTGTTACCATCTCTTGTAACACCCTATAAATATACAGAAATTTAGTTCATGTAATTTTGGTTAAAAAACACTCTAAAGTAATAGTCTCAGTCTAAATAATCTAATTCCAGTTATGGAATTGGTCTAAACAGAATTGGAATATATAAACCAAAAGAAAAACATAGGGAATTCAAAACTCCATCAGATATATGGAATTTTTATCTAGAAGATTGTTTAAAAATATGTGAGGAAAATGAAACTAATGAAAGAAACAGAGTATTTCACAAATAATGTTAGAAAAATTGGCTATTTATTTGGAGAAATAAAATAAGTTATATCCCTACTGTATACTAGCCTCAAACTGAATTCTGGGTGGTTTAAAACAGTAAATGCAAAATCCTATAAAACAGTGGTTTTTAAATTATTACTTAATATCCCAAGCATATAATGAGCTTTTAAAATTATAGGATTCATTACAAACAAACTAAGTGAAAAGCTGTGAAGTTGGAACTCAAGTATAGTATTTTTAAAGCTGCTCTACTGTATCTGATGTGTTTCAAAGTTTGGAAAACATTCCTAGTTAATAAAATGTTAGTTTATGAGCTCCACAGTGGTCAAAACAAAGAACAGATTAATAATGGGTAGAAATATTTTCATTTTAAAAACATTAACTATTCAAGAGATTTATCAGTTTTCCTTTTGTTGAAAAATGGAAATAATACCATTTTAAAGGCTCATAAATTAACAGCACATTCTGTAAACCAGGTAAATTAACAGTGGTTTTGTAACACAAGGCCATATGCTTTTCTATCCTTAAATTTTTTCAGAAGTACAATAATTTCCTGGTCACAGAAATACCAAGGGAAGGGTTGGAAAGGACTCAGAATATTTTCCCATGTAAAAAACCGGAGTTGTTTTCTAATACTTGTTATGATAGTGGCTTCACCATCATTGCAAACAGCTTACTCTCCACTATTTCTTCATGTTATTTTGTACTCATCATGCCTGACATTGGTGCCCCAAAATGCAGATTCCTTGGAGTTTTAGCACCTAGAATGTTTTTATACCTACCTAGTGATAATGCAATTTTCAACCTTGAGTTTAAATCTAACCTCTGAATCATTTCATCTTAAACTCTAGATTATCACAAATGATTAGAATAGACTCTTCAGTTAAAATATCTCTTACTTCATTATTCAACACTTGTTATGGTTGATACATTGCGTCAGCTTGGGGAGTCTAGATAGCTAAGTGACTCAACAGGGAGCCGGGGCGCTTACTTTATACACGTCCTGAGCCTGAGCCAGAGGAAGGCATGGAGATTGTGAGAGAGCTACACAACCCATAGGTGGGGGTAGCCTGCATACAGTGTAAGGGAGGGAAAGAGGCTGCTGGCTGCCATTCCTCCCTTTTGCTCTGGATGCTTTGCTGTTCTGCTGCCATGAATGTTTGCCCTCTGCCATGTGCCGCTCTGCCTCAGAGCCAGCCAAGTATGGACTGAAACCTCCACAAACTGTAAGCTAAATAAACCTTTCCTTCCTTCATTTTGTGCGTCAGGTATTTTGTCTCAGCAACGATAGATAAGTAACTAAGACGACACTCCTATAGGTCTTGTGGACACTACTGTGGGCCCAGAGAGATAGTTTAGGGGATAGTTTTATGGGAAATATACTAGAAATATTAAACTAGCCCTTTAAGTAAGTGATGGTTCAAAGTTGCTGAGATAAAAATTGTAGAGATGGAAGTAATAATCTAGACCTAAGAAATCAAGAACTGAAAAAGTTCTGAGATTTAACCCTATTTCCCTTCTAGCCAGTTGAAATAACATAGACATTGGGGCTTATTAACGAGAGTGCAGGAGACAGCATGGGATTTGCCAAAGGTTCTTGTCCCTCAAGTCCAGTGGAGGGGAGGGCAGTCACGTGTAAGCAGACTACAAGACATGCTGCACGCAGAGTAAGTTGTTTTGCACCAAAGCTGAGGAGCCCCAAGTCAGGAATGTGTCCCATGAATGAAGCTGCAATCAAAGCAAACCACGAGTGAAAGGAGTGTAAGGAGCCTGTCTCACCTTCACACCGGGAGGAGATGTCTCCATTATTACAATGCCCTCTCACCTGAAGAAAAGAGCCATCTAATTTCCAAGGACATTTGTTATACAAGTATTGTTCGAAGCATGATGTCAGGGCACGTTAGTTAGGGTTTCATTGCTGGGCCCAAACACCTGATAGGTTCCAAACTTTTAGGAGGAGGGCCTGAACTGTTTCACGCTCTCAGAGGGTTCAGTACACTGTCAGCGGGCTCCAAGGTAGGAACGGCATGGCAAAAAGGCACAGTGGTGCAAAGCTGCTTGGTTTCTGTGGCCAGAAAGCAGACTATTTGAGGGCTGGGGATATAGCTCAGTGGAATAAGCGCTTGCCTAGCAAGCTCAGGGTCCTGAGTTCGATCCCCAGTACCGCAAAAAAAATAAAAATAAAAATAAAAAATTTAAAAAAAATAAAAAAAAAAAAAGCAGACTATTTGAACTGTGCCAGAGAGGAAGGGGTTAGGGACCACACATGGTGTTCAAGGCTATACTTCCATGTACCATTAGACACACTCAGAATTGTCCTTTACTAATCCCTTAGGTGGCTCCCATGCCAGACAGCAAGTTGACAATCCAGCCTGTCACAAAGGCAATGCACAAATGCAGAAATGGCATATTACCTCCGAGCAGAAGGAACAGGAAATACTAGGCAAGATGCCAACTTATAAAAATAGCAGAAGGTAAAAGACTATATACAATAAATATAAGCAGTAGCCAATATTAGAATCCTAGTTTTTCAAGATAGATGACAGATAATGCGTTTCCAGGAAGAGAATTACTGTGCGCATCTGGGAAAGAATGGAGATGTCTTCTGCTTTAAATCTAATGTTCACACCCAGCAGCAAGACTCCTCATAGGTGTCTCAAGGTAAAATCAAAGTGAAAGCATTACTCAGGATGTTAAATTTTTACCTGCTGCACAGAAAATTGAATGATTTTGCTTCCCCCATGTACTTCTATTTTCCTTTTCATTATGGATTTCATTACAGGTGTACAACCCACTAAGAACATTGCCAAAGGATATCGTTATTATCTGATGCCTTACAACTCCAATTAAATGAGTCACTTTAAGAATATTGAAGCAGTTGGGGAAATTCCCTGACAGTAAATGACTCTGGCATTTTCAACAGTCTTGGTTAGTTCAGCTTTGCTCAGAGAACAGCTGGAGAGGTAGGGATACCAAGATGCGCTGATTGCACCGCCAAGAAGCCTAAGGGAAATCAAAATTAAAAACATTCAATTTCTGCTTGCCCTAAGGGCCAGCCAATGGAAAATGCACCCTTCACTCTTGAGAATGAAAGAAATGAGAGTGCAAAGAAAGTAAGAGGATGGACACCTGGAGCCGTCCTTCCTATAAGACTGCCTTAAACTTTCTTGTTTCTCAGAGCTGCCCTTGCTGGTACTGAAACATGTTCAGCTTGCTTCCTCGGAATTGCTGTTGAATATATATGTGAGATATACTAGGCAATGGCCACACCTAATTGAGAGATCATGTCAAGCCAAGAAACCTAGGTAGCAAAACGTAAAAGGGGTGTGGAATTCAAGGGTGTGTACTGCAACTCACTGGTCAAGGCTTCCTTCTGAGTTAATTTAGTTTTCTCCTTGATAAAATAACTAGATATTCATTAATACCATGGTATGTATGTAAAATATCTTTTTTGGAAAGCAGCAAAATTCCGAGCAGAATCTTTACAAATAACTGGGTTGAAGTTAGGACACTAGTTGAAGAAGTTCAGGAAGCCAGGCTTCAGTTTTTCCTTCAACAATAAAGCAAAACTTCCCTGGGGAACCAACTGGACGCATTTAGCAATTCAGACACAGAATCCTGAAATGGAGTTCACCCAAAGTATGCTGGGAAATCGCATATATACTTCATCATTGAAATAAATAGGATACAGTTCTCTCTCCCTGTTCATCCTCTTCTTTTGAAAGGGAAATTGGGAACAGATAACAGCGACCTAGAGCCATTTCTAGTGCAGAACCTATCGGATTAATTTGCTCTTAGAAAGCTCTTCTGAATTACAGGAACTGGATGATGACGAACAGAGATAGATGAGAGAATGCAGGAAGAAAACTGCCTGAAGAAGACGAATTCATGTAGTCGGACTTCAGCACCTCAGTACTAGAGCGAAGTGGGTGAAGTGTCCCTCATTTATATACTTCTGCCACTTGACCTTTTCTTTTAAATCCTCACTTTAAATATTTCCTCCATTCAATTTGGCATAAGCGTCGAAGGAAAGAGGACGTGTGAGAGAAATGAATTCGAGCTCTACTGGTTTACTGCAGTTACCTTCATGAGTGACCCAAGCAAGTTCTCCATGTTCCACACATACAAATACTGTCATCTAAAAGAAAATAGTGATAATTTCCACCTATGTTATGCGGATATTTGATTAAGAATCGAGCTTTTTTGTAGGCTGGGTAATTTTCTGAAAAAGGAGGCTTTCATTTTGTCTCTGTGCTCCCCTTTGAGTCATTTCTGCAGCTGCCAGGACAGCCCCTCAGTATAGAATCTGTAGCTGCTGACAACCACACAGTCCCAGGGTGTATCCAGCAGCTTTTTCAGCCATCTGCACTGTCGCTTCCAGGGGCAAAGTTGGCACCAAGTGGCTGCTTAAAAATAACTGTGACAAGGACAAGAATGAAAATACAGTCCTACTTGGCTCTTGGTGTATTCAATTCACAGAGCATTTTGGAGTCTAGAGCAGAGAACTCAGGCTTTCTAGTGTGTCCCTCTTAATTTCAGTCTCAGTTCCTCTAGAGTCAAGGAACTTGAAGAAAATCACTCAGTCTCTGTGATCTTCAATTTCCTACTTGGAGACTGGGAGTGATAATGGTTACATTATTTTTCTTCATGCTTGTGTAATAACAAAAATTAAGCCATGTGTATAGGAATTCCACAAGCCTATAAAAATAAAGGAACATTTTAACTTTTTAATATCAAGTTATAAATATGATTATTTCTTATACACAAAAATGTTGCCCTCATGAGTAAAGGTACCAGGATGCTCAACTACAAATATGTTTCAGTTGTTGTTACAGATATGCTTCTGAAGTTACCAGCAAGACGATGGCTTAAAATTATCACCAAGTCAAGAGAGTTGCTTTATCCTGTAGTCATCAAGAAAGCAAATATTAAAGAACACTGCAATGCCTGATCTTTTTCTTAAATGAGAAAACAATGGACTTTGTCACTCTAAAACTAAGAAAGCATGTTAACGTTATTTTTCATACCTTGTGAATAGGGATAGTTTTTTGCTTTTCAGTCAACATAAGTTCATTATGATCAACAACCACCAAAACTAAAATATTATCCACTGTAATCTCTACTTTCATTCATCAATTCTTTAATCATTTGCTTCATTGAGCTTTTACATGGCTAAATTTACTAAACTAGTCTAAGAAATAATGGGCTTTTATTTGAACTTTTAAAAGTTCATTAGAGAACATTTGAAAGTTGAAAATAGACTTTAGTTGTTGCCAAACCCCCTACAGCAGTTAAATGATATTGACTTTAAGTTAGAAGTGAAGATTTTGAGGTCACTTAAATTTTAGAAAAAAAAATATATATGGTGCCCACTTTTACACTGGTGCCAACTTTTGTACTCCTCTCACTGGTTACTTGATCTGTTTTTAGCATAAGTATGCATCTTTTAGAGTGGTCCATTTGTGACTTTTCTACTGAGTAACTGAATAAGAAAAGGTATTCATCATTGCTTCACACACTGGGAAGGCATTACTGGTCATGAATATGGAAAGCAGTACCAAGAACAAAGTGACCTATCAGGGAAAATGAAAGGCCTGAATTGAAAATTGATTGTAAATTGAAAGAAACTGCGGTAACTGAATGGAGCATGATATGAAAGGAAGAACCAGAAAAGTAGATTTAGGCAGACTTACTAGAAAGGAGATCTTGAGAAAATGATTCACTTTCTATGTTATTGTTAGACTGAAATAATTTCAAATCTCTCCTCGGGTCGCTGTGAAAATTAAATATGCTGATTTATATGAAGCACAGTGAGTGCCTACTAGAGGTTTCAGCCCTTTTGTTTTTCCCCTAGTCAAGAAAGACAGAAAATTAAAATTGGAGAGTGAAATCAACTCGGAGAAAAGTGCTAAATTTGCCAATCACTTTTCAGTAGGTGCTGGCAAACTCCTTCTGGTGCCTTATCAGACACCAGGACTATGTCCTTACCCTTCATTCCAAGCATGGCGAGATTTTCTTTTCTGTTTTCTCCTTCCATATTGCACATTGATAAGAAAGATTTGGGTGAAGCAAAGAGATAGGTCCCCCAAACACTTCTCTTTGCTTATCATTCTCTGTCTTATTGACAGGTAGAAACACGTCGAAGGCTGGGGCTACCACACATGTGCATGATGTTGTGAGCAAGGGAGAAACAGGAGACTGCAGGAATCAGCGAGTGACTGTCACAAGCAAGCGCTGTGGCGTTTCAGATCAAGTAGGGTTGCTGAACCGAAGAGTAGCTGGATGTGTCTTCCTTAATTATCTTTAGACCATGAAAGAATCAGAGATATTATCAAATACCTTAGAGCTCATGGAAATTACTGAAACTGAATCTCAGAAAATAGATAGCAGGTCAAAACTGTCACATCATCTTAGCATCTCATAGAATGGGCAAAGAAGATAGGCTGTTACAATGAGCAAAACATGATTTTGAGCAAAAACACAGACTGACAGGTGGGTGTAACCTTGGAGCAGCTTCAGACTCGATTCAGCTTTCCATGAGCCATTGGAGCCTGAGTCACTTAAGGGAGCCCACAGCTCAGCTGACCACGCTGAAACATGACTTGCTGCCTCCACCCGTCCTCAGAAAATCTTGGACTAGGAAAACCCAAACCCCATTGTTCATGATCCTGCATCCTGATTGCTGTGTTATTCCCTCTATCATTCATCTCATTCTTTCTGTGACTTTTTTGAAACAGTAAATATCAAGGAAATCAAAAATATAAAATCTTGGGGCTGGGGTTATAGCTCAGTGGAATAAGCGCTTGCCTAGCAAGCGCAGGGTCCTGAGCTCGATCCCCAGTACCGCAAAAAAACAAAACAAAACAAAAACAAAACAAAACAAAACAAAACAAAAAAAATATATAAAATCTTTACAGACCGAATCATAGATCCTTTATCAAGATTTTGTTCCAAGGAGTGGTAATATAGACCAGTTTTAGAGCATTTGCCTAATATGAATGAAGTCCTGTGTTCAGTGTCCAGCACTGTCCCCCAGCAAATAAAGAAAAAGAAAAAAATATTCCAGACACCAACCAAGTTTAGTAGAAATTCATTTAAGACTTTATTTTCCCCAAGAAGGATTATTTTGAATTTACAATTATTTAACAAGAAAAACAGTCTATCACAGGTAATAATTTGAAAAAGGGAGAAAGAAAAACCACTCTAGTATTTTAGGAAAACCCAGATACCAAAAAAAAAAAACCAAACTTGAAATATTCTTTCCATATTAACTGATAACTTGATTGCTTTATGAAATAATATTTTACACGTGATTTCTATGAGCTCAAGGGCCCTAACATTTCTCTGGACAGTCTGTTGTACATGTACACAACTGTACACAACCAATTCTTGTATGGACTGGAAGGCAGGAGAGAAGGTCAGGTGATTTTCCTAAGCCTCCAAGCTTATGAGGAGTTTTTCCTGTATGAACACATCGCTTGCTCAGTAATTGTTATCCATATGGCATGGAAGCATTCAAGGAGCATATCACTCATATTTCACAGTTTTAGCCTTTTATTCCAAGACTGGGCACTTTACATAAACTCTCTTGCTTGCTCAGGTATCTTAAAATACAAGATACTAGAATTATACCTCATTCTTAGCAAACATCTCTGCCAAACTCATCAAACAAAAACAAGATCCTTTAAAAAGAGAGTAGTAAAAAGTAGGGCTTTGGGAAAAAAACAATATACTCATTAATTTTCTAATTCTTTAACTTTTTTCTCTGGTCATATTTCCAGGTATGCAACAGTAGAAAATTTTCACCACTGCATCACTGGAACCCACTAAATTATTCCATTCACCTTAACCCCCATCACCTACCAAACATATGAGGCAAAGTCATTTGCTTAGATTTTTATAACTCAGAAATCTATAGCAATCCAACTACAGGATTACAGCACGGATCTTTCCTCTGAGATCAGGAAAGTTTATAGTCTTCTTACTACTACAAGTCATCTTCCTCCCAAATTCTCAAGGAACACAGAGTAGCCTCCATTCCTAGTATTTTGCTAGGCAATATGCAGCTTAAATAATATGTTGAAAATGAAAATACACTTATTAAAACATCCATGTTTTCACACCTGCAGAATGCTTGTTCTACTTTGAATTAGTAAATCTACCCCTAAGAACCTAATCTGTGTAAATCCAGTAGGTCTTCTTCACATGTTCCTATGGCAGCTCCTTGGACTCTACCAAACTGGTATGCAGACTCCAGATAATAGAACTAGGAATAATGGTGAATAGAATGTCCTTTATTCCAGACAGCTCTTTGAAACAAATTCAGTGTGGCTAAACATTTATAACGCCTGTGTTACATTTTAAAGTACACAGGTCTATTGGTCACGAAGAGTGTAGGCTCATGTGAACTCTGAACCTGCACATTCACCTGCTCTAATGTTTTAAAAAATGTTCACATTCATGGCAGTTTATACCTTCCTTCCCACCCCCATCAAATAATCCAGCTAAAAAGCTTTATTTAGTCTCTGTTCTATTTATTTTTGTGTGGGAGTTGCACTGTGGGACTGTGGTAGACAGAAGAAAAGGAGGGGCCAGGTAGACACTGATATTGCCAGGTTTCCCAGAGTGTCACTGAGGGCTGGTATCACAGACACAGGACCGCCTTTCTTTGAAAATGTTGTTTCTGGGTCAATTGGAGGGCTTCTTGGAAAACACAGACTGCACTGAAGTATCTTAATGCAAAACTCACAGGTAGCTGGGGGCCCTGCCTCCTTCCAGTGGTTCTTGAGGTCAAAAATGTTTCCATAAACAGTGTAGTACTTTACTTGATCCTCTGGCTGTGTTTGTGCCAGTGATGCAAAAGCAGTCATGAGCACAAGTGCTGCTATGCTGGGAAGATTCAAGAAAGTGGCTCCAAACCGTTCCACAGGCTCTGGTATTTTTCAAAACCACTTCCTTGCAAGGAGAGAAAAGTGTCAATTTAATTTAAGAATGTTCTTGTTGGAGCTGTAAACATTATTATTTACATACCTATTCTTTAGTGTACAACTTTTTAATATTCTTGGATGAAATGGGAAATTTGTATAAAAATGATTTTGCTGAATATGAAAGCATAAGGGTTGTCTGAAGGAAAAGCAATTCTACAAATGTTTGACTTTAAAGATGAACTAGCTTCTTTTTCATTAACCTGATCTTTATTGAAGAAAAAGTAATAATCTATGGTTATTCAGAGTCAGCTACCTAGTAGACACTTCCTCAGAAATAAATTACTGGATCTGTCATCTTGAAGAAAGCAACTGACTATTCTTAAATATTCAAATTATATCCTTTCCCCCATCCCGGTTGTTCTTTCCTTTTGAGCAGTTTCTTTCCTTTGTACAATATCCATTGTACTGTTCAGATTTTATTTATTCTTTCAGTTTCTTATACTAGGGAGACAATATGATATTTACACATGTGAGTCTGATTTATTTCACTTATGTGTATGATCTCTAGTTGCATCCATTTACCTATTAAAAGCCTTTGTCTTTCTTTATACAATTAATGCTTAATTGTTTGATCAATTTTGCACGTCTATATCTGGTAATCCTAACATCTACTCTGTAGATAATAATGTGCAATGTAACAGTCATTGTTAATTTCCTACCATCTTGTTTTGAAATTTTGTATCACTTTTACTGTTTTCTTCCTCATTTTTTATTCTCTTTAAAATAAAAAATTCAAATTATGAAAAATGTGTATTTGAAAGTCAGGCCCTAGAAGCTTCCCATGTGGATGGACTTTCCTGGTGAGAGCATATCATGCTAAACAATGAAAGTTTCATTCAAGTTATTCAGCATCTGGAAGGTCTATAATAGCCTAGTGAACAAATACTTTCAAATGATCAATAAATAATGTTACCAAATCAAACATGAATAAAGATCCTACACAAACAGAGCAGAGCTTGAGAAGTGAACGGATGTGGTTTCAGGTATTGCACCGCAACTACGCTCTGAGGATGGACTCTTGTAGAGTTAGAATTTTGTGTCAAAGAAGAAAATCTAAAAATTATCTGAAATGGTTACTGGAAACTACTCCTCACTTGTACAATTGTGTACCGTATTTGAGTGAGGTCATGCTTTTTATATTTAAAACAAAGCAACTTATCACCACAGATTTAAAGTTGAGGATGATAGTACAGATTTGACATCTTTTTCTTAGGCAAGCCTTAAAAGCATTTACAGAAATTAAAACAATGTTACATGTTTTACTATTTTAAGTTGGGTTGAACCACAGTTATTCTCATGAACACTATACTATTTTGAGTTAATATGCATTTTAAAAATATGTTTTAATTACTTATATAAAAAGTATCAATAAATATAGCCCATATCAATAAAAGCTTTTAAAGCCTAAGATCCTTTTTAAGGGACTTTTTAAAAAGATCCTCTATAAGAGGTCTTACGACCAAAATTTCCAGACCTATTCCTTAACACAAGTCCATATGCTCAATCTTTCATTATGAATTTCAACAATAAAACTAACTCTTTAAGGCTAGGGCTCATGCATTCACTAATGTCAGGAAAAAATCCATTGAATGACCTTTGTCTTCAGAAAAAAAACAATTCACAAAGTTTCATATAAATTATGCTAGTAAATCTGACAAACTCACTGTCATTCTTTAAAACAATGATACCTGTCAAGATACCAGCCATGACTTTAATTAATATAATATTTCTGAAAACAATACCCAATTAGTACATCCATTTTATGTCCACTGTGTTAATTTTACGTTAAAAGAAATTCAATAGTGCTCAATTACATTTGCCTCCAAATTAAATTAGCATTACATGAATTTAATGGGTGTCTTAATTAGACTGTGTTATTAAGAGAATTTTGTATGAATTAAATTCCACCTCTGTATGGTTCAACTTTTTAGTGTTAAACACAAGATAACAATTTTTCTATCACTGGGAGGTTGACAATATATTACATTGTAAAAAAATTAAAAAGGAAAACACTGAGGAATTTAATTGAACACAATCTTAAACAAGGCTCATTTCAGCCAAAATTATCTTATGTTTCTAGGTGCATTATGACAGTCATAGAAATTTGTTTTTAGCTAAAATATTACAATCTGCATTTTGAAATAAATGAAGAATATCCCTCTGAGATTCTGTTGGAAACCATGAAACAGGCCATTTTCCTTTTCTTGGTGCAATGGCTCAAGTTTGCCAATTCTAGGGAAATTTCAAAGTTAGTAAATAAAATTCACATGGAAGCAGATGATAACCTACTTAACATTTTTAAATTCTCTTTGTGAATGTTTATTATGGTTTTACGAGTTGTATTAAAGGGTAGCATTTGCTGATTAACTTGCTATGTGCTTAGCAATCTGTTTATTTTACTTTAATTTTCCCTATTTCTTAATACATGTCTGTGAAGTAGGCACTGTAATCCCTAACTCAGAAAAACAGAAATGGGAATTCATAGATGTTATGGAATTTGCTCAGAATCACAAAGGTAGAATGGAAGAGAACTTTCCAAAGTCAAAGTCTGTTTTTATGTTTTCTTCTGTACATATGACCTTAATAGAGCTTACTGGAGGCAGATGAACTTTCCACCTCTCTATGGCATTACTGTTTTGTGGCCATATATTTTTAGGGAAGCAAGTTCCTTCCCTTGCTGACCCCAGTTCATATAGACTGATAGTGAAAGATAAATTAAAACAAAAAAATACCTTCACATGTGGATAAGAAAGAAAATGGGTCAGAGGGAGACCTCTCTGAACACACTTGTTATAGTGTCAATGTTTGAACAATGTAAACTTTTTACAAAGCTGAAAAACAAAATCTGGTCAATTAGGAAAAAAAGCAAATTTTAAAATTTAACCTAGGCAGAACCAAATTAATTAGATTAAAAGTGCAGATTAAAGAGCTGTTTTAAATATCAGCTGAATATAATATTACTTCCACATGTTAGTTAAATATAATTTTAAATTTATCCAAAAAATGTATTTTCCAAGTTGGTGTCTAAGTTTTAGCAAAATTAACAATAACATGCATATGTACCCATTTCAGATTGAATGAGGTATTTCATTGAACTCATTGTGCAAAAAACTTAGGCACTAGGTGTTTCATTGTAACAAAAGGAAAGAAACAATATTAAATAAAAGAAATAAAAACAAATTTTAATATTAACGTTATAGTGGTAATATTTATGCAATGTTCTGGCTCTCTGCATTAAAAGTACCATAAACAACCACACCACAGGAGCAATAAATATTTCTAAACCTGGATTTTGTTTTCATTCCCTATGAAAACAACAGAGATATCTAGAAAAATGGCTGATTATAAGTCAGTAATTTAGAAAGTACTAAAAGATTCTGGCATAAGAAAATAAACCAGTATTTACTGGGGTCATCTAAAAAATAGACAAAAGGGCCAGCTTGTAGGAACATTGACTATAAGGTTAAATGAATTTAACAGCAAAAATAATCTTAATGGACATTAGTTATAGCCCCTCATTATACATATAACTCCACAAGTCCATAATTATGTTCAAGTAAAAGAAGAAAACAAATAGGAAATTTTCTTGTTATAGAAAAATTCTCACTAATAAATGCAGAAGGAAAATATATTTGTAAAATTATCATTTGGTAAAACATTATGAATGTTTTATAACATTGGAATGTATTAAGGAACATATCAGTGATGAAGGATAAAACCGACAGTAGAAAAGGGGAAGCAGAGTACTCGCATGCACTTCTTAATCATTTCAAAGGGAAACTGTAAAACCCACTGTGACTGTGGCTTTCTTTTCTATGACTTAATGAACACATTTAGATCTCCAATATCAGGACAATCTATTACATAATAAAAACATGTTGTCATGACCTATTCTTACAAAAGAGAGAAAATGGGTTAGCTGGGAGCTAATTTATTCAGTTTATATGAAATACAGGGAATTCAGGAAAATATAAATTATAGTCAATCAAAATAATGAAGCACAAATAAAAATTACAGGATATTCTATAAAATGGTTTGAGGTTATTAAAAAAACAATTTCATAAAAATGCAATGAAGGGAATATTCTAAGCAAAAGACACCTAGAGATATAACCACAAATATTTAAAGTCAGGTTGAGTTCTAATTCAATAAATAAATGAAATTGAAAATGTAATTTATAATTTCAGAACAAAGAAAAGCCCAGGCCTTGGCAGAGTCACTGCTGAATTCTACAAGAAATTTAGGGAAGAGCTCATACCACTAATGCTAAAACACTTCAAAGAAATTGAAAGGGAAGCAATACTATCAAAATCATTCCTGGAAGCAAGTATTACCCTGATTCCAAAGACACAGAAGAACACAACCAAAAAAGAAAACTACAAGCCAATCTCCCTAATGCACATAGATGCAAAAACCCTTACTAAGATACTGGCAAACAATGGATGGTTCAGCATGTGCAAATCAATAAATGTCATACACCCTGTAAACAGAACCAAAGACAACAACCACATGATGATCTCAATAGATGCAGAAAAAAAGTATTTAACAAACTCTAACACCCATTTATGATAAAAACTGTACAGAAAATTCAAATAGACGGTCTTTACCTCAACCTGATAAAAGCCATCCATGAAAAATGAATAGCTAACACTGTATGAAATGGTCAAAAATTGAAAGCTTTCACTGTAAAATCAAGAATAAGATGAGGATGTCCATTATCACCACTCCTATTCAGTAGAAATATTGAATTCTAGAAACATTAGCAAGAGCAATTGGACAAGAGAAAAAATAAAAGTACTAAAGATAGGAAATGAAGAAATTAAATTATCATTATCTGAAGAAGACATGATGCTTTACATAGAACATCCAAAAACTCCACAAAAAATTTGAGGATTTAAATCAAAGACCCAGTCCTAAAATGGGCATCTGAGATAAATACACACTTCTCAGATAAAGAAATACAAATGGCAAATAAATACATGAACAAAAGTTCAACATCATTAGTCATTTGAGAAATCCAAATTAAAACAACACTGAGATTTCAGCTCACCCCAGTAAGAATGGGTAGCATTAAGAAATCAACCAATAACAAATGCTGGTGAGGCTGTGGAGAAATGGGAACTCTTCTCCACTGCTGATGGGAATGCAGACTGGTGAAACCACTGTGGAAATTGGTTTGGAGATTCCTCAGCAAAGTAGGTGGAGAGGTCCCATTCAACCCAGCTACTCTCCTTCTGTGTATTTTCCCAGAAGATCTTAAAACTTCATATCACAGCAAGATATGTGCACCCATGGTTATACAGGAGCAATTCATAATTGCCAAATTGTGGAAGCAATCCAAATGTCCATCCACTGAGGACTGGATAAAAAAATTGTGGTACTTTTATATAATGGAGTATTACTCAGCTATACAGAAAGATAAACTCGAGGGCTTTGCAGGTAAATGATCACAACTAGAGACCATACTCATAAGTGAAATAAACAAGACCTCCAGGTATAAGCAACATATTATCGCACCAATGTAAGAACCTAAGAGAGTGTAATAAAAACTAGGAGGTATGATAGACATTGTAAAATGAAAGGAAAATACTCAAAATAAGGGGCAACTGGGGTATGGGAAAGAAGGGAAAGAAGGGGAAATTATGTATGTATGTATATACAGGATAGCTAACAGTTGTATTACTGTCTTGTATTGCTTTACTGAAAGGAACAGTTAATGATTACTGGTTTGATCATTATTGCAAGTCTGTGTTTGTTCTCCTGAGAAACCACTTTGAAGATATCAATATGTAATACAACAACCATTGTTAATTTCCTATCACTTTGTCTGTAACTCTGTATTGTTTGTATTGTTCTTATGCTATTTTGTAAATGGATGTCTGTTTGTTAATGTGTTTTCTCTCTTTATTCTTAAAATAAAATAAATATATTTTTTTAAATTGAGGATTTGATATTCAAATTCAATAGTGTAGCAAGATAGAAAGTCAACACTCAAAAATGAATAGCATTCCTATACACAAGCAGCAAACTCACAGAGAGCAATTGTGGAAAGCACAGCCTTCACGACAGCATCTAAAAAATGAAATACTTGGGAATCAGTCTAAAAAAACAATGGAAAGGTCTATGCAGTAAAAATTACAGTACCCTAGATAAACAGATTTAAGTGGATATTACAAAATGGAAAGATATTCCTTATTCTTGGATAGGAAGAAGCAACATATTGAAAAAGGTCATACTTCCAAAACTGCTGAACTGATTTAATTGAATCCCAGTGAAAGTATCTTTAGTGTACCTCACAGATCTGCAGAAAAACATTCCTAAAATTCATTTGGAGCAAGAGAAGACCTAAAATAACAACAGCAATTCTAGGCAACAAAGACAAATCAGGGGACACCACAATCCCTGATCTGAAATTATACTACGAAGGTACTGTTATAAAATCAGTATGGTATTGGCAAAAAACAGGCTTGAGGATAAGTGGGACAAAATAAAAGATGTAATTGCAACCCAAAACACAGCCACCTTATCTTTGACACAGGAGGCAAATATGTTCATGGGAGAATCTCTTTAATAAATGGTGCTGGAAAAACTTGCTTTGCATATGCCAAGGACTAAAACTAGACCCAGTCTATCATCATGCACTAAAGCCAAAATGATCAAAGATGTAAATATTGAAATAGAAAAACTAAGTCCACTGGAGGAAAACGTAAGTAGAAATACCAGAGACATAGGTATAGGCAGAGACTTCATGAATAAAACCCAAACTGCAAGAAAAATTTTACAAAGAATCAACAAATGGGATCCCACCTTAGTAGAAAGCTCTTGCACGATAAAATGAAATCACCAAAAGACTGAAAAGATAATCCACAGAGTGGGAAAATATCATAGCCAATGGTCCCTCAGAGAAAGGATTTATATCTATAGCATATAAGAAGTTGAAAATATCAGACCCCAGCTGGGCGGTCCACTGGGGCCAACCCCGTGGACTCGACCTCGCCTCGGGCAGCGTGGCAATGGGGAGGAGCCGGGCAGGCACCCCGTAGACTCGAGCCAGCCCCTGGCAGTGTGGCGACAGGGCGGGCCAGGCGGTCGGCTGGGAGCGACCTTGTGGACTCAACCCGGCCTCCGGCAGTGCGGAAATGGGGCAGAGCCTGGAGAGCCACTCAGGGCAACACCATGGACTCGACCAGACCCCGACAGAGCCCAGCCTGGGCAGTTCCCAGAGGTCTGTTTGGGAGACCCTGAGGACTCGACTGGACCTCCGGATGCCATGTATCTGGGCAAATCCTAGCGGTTCGCTGGGTAACCTCGCTGACTTGACTGGACCCCCGATGGCCTTGAGACCTTGTCAGAGGCTTGACCACAGTGAACCCGGTTCCCTGCCTATCTACTATCTTTGAGCATAGGTGCTTTTTCACCTCCTGCCATAGCAATTTGTATACACCCATATGTGTTATAGCTTAATTTGAAGCAGCCATGTCTCTTCCCAATGTGAGAGCCCGAGGGAGTAAATAAACCCAAAAGTAGTTCTTATCAGAGGGAAGACGACTGATTGGGTGGTAGAACAACAGAGATGAGGGCGGAGCAAATTGATTAATCAAACGAGCCATCATCTGTATAACTGAGTAACAAACGTGAAGATAACATTATGTAATACAGCAACCAGAGCTAATTCCCTACTATGTTCTCTATAATTTTGTATTTCCTTTATTGTTTTTGTGTTAACAGGTGCGAAGATAACTTTATGCAATACAGCATCCAGTGCTAATTCCCTACTATCTTCTCTATAATTTGGTATTTCCTTTAATGTTTATGTGTTAGCTAATATGAAGATAACATTATGTAATACAGCATCCAGTGCTAATTCCCTACTATATTCTATATAATTTTGCATTTCCTGTATTGTTTATGCGTTATTCTGGTTTATATGTCTCCATTCTTTTGTCTTTAAAATAAAAGAAAAGACCCCCAAAATTAAAAACAGTTCAAAAATGGGCATCTGAGATGAATACACGTCTCAGATGAAGAAATACAAATTGCAAATAAATACATGAAAACATGTTCAGCATCACTGGTTATTCAAGAGATGCAAATTAAATCAACACTGAGACTCCATCTCACTTGAGAAAGCACCGCTGTCATCAAAGAATCAACCAATAACAAATGCTAGAGAGGATGTGGGGAAAAAGGAGCCCCTTTTTCAACCCAAGAAGGGATATATAATGAAGTTCTACTCAGCCATAAAGAAGGAAAAACTAGAGATTTTTACAGGTACATGGATGCAATTCGATACCATGTTCATAAGTGAAATAAATTAAACCCATATACATAAGCAATATACTGTTAAAATTGAAGGAGTAAATAAGATCCAAAATGTACCAAGGACATAGTGAATTGGGAAGAAACTCTTCAAAAGAAAAGACAAACTGTTGGGGAAAAAGGAAAGGAAGAAAGGGAAAAACATATTTATACACAAGACAATTAAGATAGTTTTGCAGCTAGTTTCTCTTAGTTACTTGAAAAGAAATGTTTGTGCTAATATTATGTACACGAGATATCATGCCTATATCTTATACTCGGAATACCTACTATGAAGACAACAAAACGCAATGTATTAATTACTGTAACTGTCCTACTAATCTATTTTCAAACCCTCTTTTACTGTTATTTTTTTCTATTTAAAATAAAAATAAATAAATTTCCAGGAAAAAATTTAAAAAATAACAACTGCATTGTTTTTCTTTCACATACCCACCAACATAGCCCAGTGATATCTGCATATAAACACATAAATTTAGGTGCCTCCTCCTCTGTGTTCCTCCTTGGAGCCCCTCCAGTTTAGCAGCTTGCAAGGGGTTTTTGTTGTTGTTGTTCTAGTAAACTCCACTTGGTGCTTTCCTCTTGTTCTGCCTGTGGACTTCATGTTTCATCATCCCCAGGACAAGAACCCAGGGAGAAAACGGGCAAGAAAACCATCTCCCTTCTGTAGTGGCCCTACACTTACAAATGAAGAGTTTGAAGAGACACTCCTCCTTATCCCCAGTCACCTCCTCCTTGTTGATGGGCCTACTGAGGATAGAGGGAGGGTGTGGAAGCTGGAACAAGTCCAGCCAAGAAGTGACGTTATTTTTCAGTATTGCAAGTGTTTAAACTTAACTCTCACTAGGGCCATGCATGAGGATTTGTCAGAAATTCCTTCATCTCATTTGCAATTTTCCCTTTCCAGGAAAACTCACAGATTCTGACTCTTCCCTCCTGCCTCTGCCCTAGACTTGAATGACACTCATCTCAATAGCGCTTTTCTTGCCTCCTTTAAGGTAACTCCACATTTTCCTTTCTCTGTTTCTTCCTTCTTGTATGTTGCCCATATCTGGCCCCTGGAATACGTACTACATTGCTATGAATGCAGGACAGTGATGCAATTTCCATTGCAGAAAAAGTTTACTCTGCACGAGAGCAGGCCTTAGTGAGCATCACACTCCAGCCTTAGGCAGACACATCAAACTTCCCAAACTGACCAACTGAAGCCCTGTGATTATACTTGAAGTTAGGAAAAGGTATCTGCACACTTCCTTTGTGGTTGGGAGGTAGGAGTGAAGGGGTGGATCCCACACATTACCCTGATAAATCCTTCCTGAACTTCTCTTCAGATCTAGAGCAAATTCAATCTTTCTGCCTTTCAAAACTTTTTAAAAGAAGGATGGTCTTTCCAAGAGATACAAACTGACTCTTGGCCTCATTGGCAAATCCTGCTTCAGTGAGGGAATTTCACAGGTCTCTTTTTGGAACCTGGGTAGAGCTGGCAGCTTTCGTTTAGAGTTTGAAACCAAGTTTGAGGCAGGAAGAATTCCAATATGTAACATCATTTTTATGATAATCTATTTGTTCTCTCATTTAATTTTAAATGGTGGAATGGAATGGGATGAGTGATGGGATGAGAATTGATGAATGAGAAGAGGAATGGAATGAGAACTGATACTAAATTCATTTCATTTCATTCCCTGACCTTTCCAACTCAGACTTTGCTTGCCCTGTAATTTTGGAATTTATTAGTATTGACTTGACCTGAACAAAGTATAAAAACTATGCCTAAATCTCCATCTCCAATTGTTCTTCCACGCCTTTCACAGAGCCTGAATAAATTCTTCAGAGTAAGCAGAAAGTTTTGACATAGTACACTTTCTTACCATACCTACACTATAGCACTTTTACCTTTTTGAAATCTAATTAATAATTTGCATACTTAAAAATATTAGAGTTCCTTTATGAGGTAGAAAGGGAAAACTCCATCCCAGGGAGAACTAACTTTTGCTAAAAGTTGCATTTATAATCTTTCAAATTCTACCCAGGTCATGCAGATATTTTTATTCATATGTAAGAACATAATTGATTAATTGTGTCCTTAGGCTAATCATAGAGCTTGTGGCTCAATAAGACTGCACACTTTTAAAGCTTTAAACTATCATTGTCCAGTCTCTCTTCAGAAAGGTTTTGTCAGTGGACAGTATGGCTGTAGGGTAAACACTTCAGCTCCCCGCAACCCCTGGATAGTTTCATTTATTTTTGCCAGTTTAATGAGATCTTATATACAATTTCATAATGTTATTGTTTTAAATTATCTGCATTTATTAGTAGTGCTAATAAACTTATTATCAAATGTCATGTTATTTTTATCTACTTACATGTTTCCATTAATAACTCAAATCCATTCTCTTATTGGGTAGTAAGAATTTTTATCTTTAGGTCCTTAATCTTTGTTCAAGCCATTTAAAAACTACTTTAATAAACAATTTTTAAAGTATGTATAGCCTTGAATTTAATAATCTAAAAGATTTTTTTATAGTTATTAAGTCTCAGATCTCCACTGAGAATGTTAGGTGATTCAGCAAAGGCAAAGAAGCAGGCTGACAACTGACCTGACTTAAAAGTAATAAGAAGAAAAATTTTAGGAAAAATTAAAGTAATAGCATTGACCTTCTGTTCTAAAGCTTTTATCTTATCAATGAGGATATTATATATTCTTTGCACTGTCCCTCATTTTAAATTTGGCTGTACATTCAAAATACGTGAGGAGCTAATTCAAAAAGCCAATGGAAAGAGGCAGCACATGAACGACTACCACCTATTTTGTGTACCATGAGATAAAAGATTGTAAATCACTATCCAAGCTAACTCACTAAGATTCCTCCTAGCTGTGCATCTTAGGGATCTTGAAAACAGAGTTGGCATTTGCTACAAAGACAAGGAAATTAGAAGCATCCCTGCTCCCAATCCCCTACCCTTTCTTATACCATCACCTCTCCCATGAGTTTCAAAACATGATGCTAAGAGAAGGAAGTAAGAAAGGACAAAATAGTTTCCTGAGCAACCCAGTTCAGGGGAGCCCTTTGCCCACTTCTCAGTACAGTTTGACATCATTATTACTGTACATGGTCAAGCTGTCTTCTGCTGCTCAGATGGACAGAGATGGTTTATCACAAGGAAAGAGAACAGCAGTTGGATTAGAGAGTTCAAGATGGGAGCCAGCCCGTCAGTAAGTTCTTGAAGTCTGGGTTAATGATTAAGGTTGACAAAAGACTTTGAAAATGAAAAGGTCCAGCTAATTATCTTAGCTGAATTGCTCTTTTCCACTTGGTCTTCATGGTTTAATGAATTTGGTAAAATTTTGAATGAAATAACATTCCAATAAAATGATGGGATAATTAGAAATGTTTCATGGTTCAAAGTGACTACATCCCTGCATATTTAAACCTCAGCAGGGATTATCTTCAGTGAAAAATTGCTATAGGTAAAATGTAAGTGTCTAATTCAAATTGTAGGTACTTTTGTAGGTTTACAAAGAAATTAATCTGGTAAGGATTAACTCTCAGAATCATAAAATGTCCAAAAACCATAATAATAGTATTTAGAAAAAACTGACCTTACCATATTTCAAATTATACTTAATTATTCACATAAGTTCAAGGCCCAAAATAAGAAAGTTAGTGGTAACAGACTCACCTTATAATTTCCAAGTCACTCAGCAATAACTTTCTGAGTTTAAATGATAGTACGTAACCAGAAAGTTTTAAAGCTAAGGCTTAATTTTCTACCTCCTCTCACTCATATCTCCAAAAAGTCTGCTCACTGGCAATATAAAAAAATCTACCTAGCCCCAGTAACAACTTGAAGCATGTTGAGAACATCCTATTACATACCACCCTGAATTTCAGAAGAAAACTCTATGACATCATCAGGTCAAGTGTCTGAGAGGCATTATCTAGTCAGATCTAAACATGGTTCACCGATCCCATTCCCAAGATATTGTTTTCGCCTGTACTTTCACAGCCCTAAATTAGCACAAATACTGGATTCTTATTTATTTATTTATTTGTTTGTTTGTTTATTTATTTATTTATTTTCTGGTATTAGGGCTCAAACTCAAGACCTTGCACTTGCCAGGCTGGTGCTTGTGCTGCTGAGCTATGTCCCTGGCCCTTGGATTCTAATTGAAATGAAGGATGCCCCACCTGCCTCAAAGATCCTGAAACTCACCACTCCTTGTACCTAGAGTGCCTTTGCTCTCCAATTAGCTACAAATTTTCTTCTGAGTGCCCTCCATTAGCTTTCTAATTGTTGTGCAATTATTATGTAGGACCACGGAGCCCCTGTAGGGTTCAGCACTGTGAGAGAACATTTTAGCAGCATACTTGGCAGGTTTACTTCAGCTCAAATAAACCTATATCTGCAGGAAGATTTACTCACTCATCTGTCTCTAGCATGTGGTGTTTTAACAAGGTAGCAGACAGCATGATCTAAAAGGAAGGAAAATAACAAAGGCAGCATTTTTTATGGAGCAGGGAACTATTACACAGTAAATATATCTTAAGCCCACAATGATGCAGCCACAGAGGGTAGCTTCAGGTCAACTGTTCCAGATCTCAAATGTTGTGTATCCCCTGTAAAGGATCTCATTCAAAATAATACTTACTGCATTTGTTCTTTCTTGTATTTTAATTAGCAATTATTTAGTCTAATTGGTGAAGAATACTTGGTAAAGTATTTGACACCCACCTGATCAAAACTGCTACTTCCTACCACTTCCACACCCAAATATAATGCTTAGGTTACTCTTTAATCCTTGTTTTTTCTTTGTAAGATTATTATAACAGCAAAATAAAAATAGAAACTCCCTAAATGTTTCTCAGTTGTGCAGTAGTTAATTAAATCAAGGTGTCTCCACTGGATGGAACCGCATGCAACCATCAATATGCTAATAGGAAGAATGTGGTACAATTTGGAACATGTTTATGATAGAATGTCAAATAAAAGTGCAGAATTGGAAGTAATAAAGGATCCTTTGATGTGAACTCTGCAAACCAGACACATAAAATATCACAAAGACAGAAGAAAGCTGTGGCTTATATTTTGCCTTCATTTCCAACACCTTTGTAATATTGTGGGTAGTTAACTTTGCTTTTTTTAAGGAAAAGAAAGCTGAGCTGTTTCTCATATGTTTTCACATTTCTACTTTTCCTTGCTACTATGTGCTAACAATTCCCTTCACTGTCATTTTAGACCCAGTTCTAGCTGGGCGATCCTCAAACCTTTATTTAGAAACAAGAAACTGCAAAAATATACGAATTCAACTGTCCTCAAAGTTCCCCTGGCAAAAAGAGGCAGCTCCAACAACATCTCTCACATTCCAAAAGCCTGTGTCTCGTACATGATTTATAGACTTGACTTTGAAGTCACACATATCATTTACGTAGTTATTAAATTTAAAAAGCAATCTCCAAAATTTTAAAGTAAATAAAAACAAACTGATTTGACAAAATATCCAATTAATGGCTTCACAGTAAAGACAATGGCTATCTAAATGATGGTAAAACATTACTTTCACTATGCCTCTGTTTTAAGATATAGTTATGGTTAAAATGAATCTGAAACAGAGTAAATCATAGATGCTTTGATCAATCAGACTATTGTTGATGAGCTTATGAGAAATATTTTATATGCAATAAGAGTCAAAACAAATGAATAAAATCACATTTTCACTGCTCTATATCAACATTTTTGATATGGGAGTGAGAAAATAAATTTTCGTAGAGATAAATTAAAATACTATAACATTGAATTGGAATCAGAATCATCAGTATAGACTAATAGTATATTTTGTTTCCTTAGGAAATATCCTCTGCTCTGTCAATGAAAAATGAAACTCAACAATAATAAGCATTCTTATTTCCAAGATCTGGGTCTCTGAACATCTTATTTTCCACTAAAAGGCGCTAGGAATTCTTAGAGAAATGGTGCATTCTATTTCTGCAGCTGGAAACATATGAGATAAACCCAGAGTGCTTTGTGTGTCAGAAAGGAAGCTCCCAGAAGTGTTCACAAGACTATTTGAATTAGCTCCACCACTCAAAGACTTGAAAATGTGAACTTCAGTATAATTAATAAGTACAATTGTTTGAAATATATCACATTTCTCAATTCATTAGCCCATAACCATATTTTAAAATTACTTTCAGAGACTATAAGGTATTATTAACTCATAGAATGAAAAGCTGGTAAATACTGGGAAGATATCAAGCATTTATCCTAGTGTACCTCAGAATGACCAATTGCTTGGTAAAGGTAGATTTCATTTCCTAAACATACTCCAGTTCAAATGAAAAAGGAATTAATTTAAAAGATTGCTATTTTGCAAGTTTCCAATAATAATTACCACTTGTCACAATATGAGAAACTAAATAAGTTTGCCTAAAAAGACATGTATATTCTGACTCAAGCGTTAGATCCAAGCAACAATTGATAGGTCATATTGGGGCTAGAAGACCTTGTTAAAGATCCCTCAAAGATACAGTAAGGAAAAATAATACATCGCACCATGGTATCCTCAGTAACAAAACTTCAAATTAAATATAAACAAAAGACCAAAAGGGATGAATAGATCAATAGAAACATTGGCAATAAATCAACCAAATATGATCTGCACTTCATCTGGGCCATGACTGAAACAAATAGATTGGCATAAATGTAAGTAAAAATTGTATATTTTACTAAATAAAGTGGTAGTAATTCAACAATGGTTGTTATATTGCATACTGTTGTCTTCAAATTAGTTAGGCAGATTACCACATATAAGCATGCAAAATTGGACCAAAGAATTTTAAGCATTATTTGTTCCTTTCAATAAGCCAACAGACATCAGCAATACAATTATCCTAGCCTTGTTCTGTGAAGCTCTGTATCATTTCTAGTATTTTTGTTACTTTTTATTTCCTTTAATTGTTTAATCAATCTTGCACTTTACACCTGGTAACCTGAGCAACTTTGTCAAAGGTAACAGTATGTAATATAACAGCCATTGTTAATTCCCATCATCTTGTTCTAAAATTCTGTATCACCTTTATTGTTTTTGTGTTGTTCTGTTTTTTTGTCTTTGCTGTTGTTATTTTCTTATTGTTTTTTTCTCTTCAAAATAAAAAAATGTGTATTTTAAACTATTACAGTTGAGCATGGTGGCAAATGTATATAATCCCAATACTCAATACGCTGAGGCAGGAGGATTGCTACAAGTTTGAAGCCATCCTGGACTACATAGCAAGACCTTATCTCACACAAAGCAAAGTACTTCATAATTATTAATTCCTTCTAGGCAATATGATTTTTTTAATTTAAAGAAGTCATTATCTTTTGGTGACAAATATTAATTATCTATAAATTAAATAATGTGTCTTTGAAAACTGATTCAAATCAATCCATAATTCAGGGGAAGCAAACAGAAACGTGAATGAAACAAGACTGGCCTGAGTTGACAGCTGTTGAAGATGGATGAGGAAAGTTCATTGTTCTATTATAATTCCACTATAATTACTTTTATGCCTTTTTCATTAATGAGTTCAGTAATGCTGAGCATTAATTACACCAACAACATTTAAAATGAACAGCAACACATGAGTACATATTTTATAATATATATAATATATGTATGTATCTTACTCATGATTATATGTATGAAAACACCACATCTTTTAAATGATAACTTTCTGAGGTAGGTATTAATATTCACATTTTCAAAAAAGACAAGTGACTTAATGGTAGATGTGACTTGAGTCAGATGTTTCTAACTGTAACCACTGCTTCTTCTATATGTCAAAAGTCACATGACACCAGTGATACAATACGTTGCCTGCACATGTATCGCTGATTTATTTCTTATGAGTATGGACTCCAGTTTTGTCCACTTGCCTACAAAGTCCCCAAAACTGTCTTTCTTTATAGCTGAATAATATTCCATTATATAAAAATGCCACAATTTTTTAATCCAGTCTTTTGTGGATGGGCACTTGGGTTGCTTCCACATTTTAGCTATTACAAATTGTGCTGCTATAAACATGGGTGCACATATGTCAG
>PVLD010000579.1:28482-55593 GCA_004027595.1 Dinomys branickii | reverse complement strand
CTCTGCTTCCACTGATAACAAAAGAAGTACTCAATCACATAATGTAATAGCAAAGAAGGGCATTTTTCCCATTGTTAGTAGGATGGCAGATGTATTTCTGCAAATCTTTGAGTGTTCAGGCTAGGTGCAAAGAAAAATACAAAACTTAGTGCTGATCTTCGTGTAGCAAATAGACCTCTCCAGGAAACAGACTTTTAACCGGTAAACTAATTGTAGGACATTAAAAAAACACTAAGCATGGGGCCAAATTGCAAAGAGAATGAAAATCTTAAGAATCTCACCTTGTGTCCTAAATGCTTGTTACTAGTCCTTCTGATTAAAATTGTTTCAAACACATAGAATTTTGAAAGAATAGAATTATATGAATCTTTATCTAACCTTTAAATTTAATTGGTGTTCCTGAGTTCGATCCCCAGTACCGCAAAAAAAAAAAAAAAAAAAAAAAAAATTGGTGTTCATATCTTGCCATAGTTTGCTAACAGGTATTTTTATAATAATTTCAAATAAATTGTTCATATATAAGCCATAAACTTTCAATAATTGGGCATACATTTCCAAATTTGGGGTTTTTAAACCTAGCTACAGTACTATGTAAGCCAAGCAAAATAAATAATAATTTCTGAATAAGATTTAATAGCCCACATTTAAAGTTGCTTACTAGTCTTGAAATATCAATTTTAGCTAATTTTCTTTTTAACACTAGGATCCAATCTAGAACTACATGCTGTGTTTGGTTATCTTCTTTTGTACTTTTTCTTTTAATTGAATTGTTGAAGAGGAAGTCAGTTGTCCAGTAGAACACATCTGTGGTGAACTCTTATGATGAGAATAATGATATTAACTTCAAACTCCATTCTTTACATCTCCTACTAAAAAATACATGAATTTAGAGTTTTAGTACATGAAGGTTGGGCACTTCTGGCAAATCACTTCATAGTCACACTGAAGACTTCGTGTACCACTTGATGCATACAGTACATGACCATCAGTGCACTGGGTTACACTAGCAAAATCTTAAGTCTCACCACTGAAGTTATGTTTGTTCTCTCAACTACTGATGACAATGTCACTGAACATTTTTGTGGACTCATAACATGACACCCTGTAAAAACTGTTTCTCATAGGCCTGTTTTAATTCTTATATGTTTGCTAGATATCAAACCTAGTGGTACCCACACTGTAGGTAAATTCACTGCTATTAAGTCATGTCTCCCCAGTTGACACTTGATTTCAGAGTTTTACCATTTTTACAAAAAGGTGTTTATTCTCTATTATTTTCCCCTCAACCCTGATAGTGTCACATAATGGTCAGCCTCTGAATCTCCAAGACTCACATCAATGACATTGATCTCTTGCTGCTGGATGTGTCTGAAGATCAGCCGCTCTATGCTTACATTAGCTGGGATGGTCTGGAAGACAGGTCGTGAGTAAATTTTAGTTTGCTCCAGGTTCCTTTGTTCTTGGCATAGGCTAAAGAGCAATAGCTTCATAAATCATGATCTTCCCTGGGTAAAAGGGTAGGAAATCCATAGCAGAAGCAAAAACTTCTTGGGACTATTAAGGCTCACTTCAGAACTGGTACAAGTCTCTACCACAGCCCAAGGAGTTCTACCGGGTAGAGTATGTTCTCTCAGTGAACCACCATTAACAGCAGAGAAATGTACACCATCTCAATTTCAATGGGAAGCACTACTAAGTCACACACTACATTTGTACTGTGTAATTCTTTCACAACAAGAGCTAAAGAGTTTTGGAGGATAACCCAACCTACCACAATGACTTTGTAATTGTTTCTTGGCTGACATTTTTCATAGTATTAGTACACAATCTTTATAAAGTAAATAACTTGGATTTATGTTGAGGCAAAGTTCTAGAGGCTATTTAAAACACACATTAGTCTGGTTCTCTTTTCTATATGCATTAATCATTATCAACTGATCACATTATTTAATGATTACTATTCCATGCCTAGCCCTCATTAGATAATGAGCACTAAGTAATATCAAATTTATCATTGTATTTGGTGCACAGTACAATCCATAGAATATAGAAGGTGCTCAATAAACGAGGGATGAATAATCCTTGAGTTTTGCAATAACTTCTAAATAAAGTAATATATAATATATCTTCCATTTTCCATACCTGTAAGTGCTTTTATTTTTCAGATGGAAAGAGTAAAACATTGAGATGGTAAAGGGTATATTACATACAAAGCTGCACATTGCAAATGGAGAATAAAACAATGCTCTTGCTTCCCGTACTGAACATGAGACACAATGCCCCAGTACTTCTCTCTGCACTGTGCCATTCTTCTATACAGAAGGCCACTGTCGCTGAACATTCTGAATAGTAGCAATAAACTGCAGACTCTAAGCACTGGATCTCTTGTATCTTTGAAACAGAGAGAAACAGAGATGGAGATCCTGTAATAAGACAAACTAATGTTTAGTTCTGTTTTAAAGACCAAGGAAAGAAAAAAACAATAAAATTCAAGGAGGCCAAGGGAAACCTTAATCCTCACCAGTGTTAGAGATACTAAGACTGCCCCATAGGGAAATAATTAGTTAAACTGTGTTCATGTTAATTTTTAGCAATTTAGAAATTTCCTGGAACAAGAAAAGAATATTAACATGAAAATGCAAATCATACGACTGAAGGGAAATCTAGTCCACACTTGGAAAAGACTACCACAAGCAAAAATAAGAAAAAAAAAAAAATCCAGGGTGGGGAGTAAGGTTTGGATATCCAATTGATTATTTTAAATTTTAACCACCCAATTTTAGATAGATACTCATTTACTGGCAATCTTAGACTACACCAGAATATTATGTTTGCATGGCTATAGAAACTTATTTGCAAATGTATGCGTATTTGTTAGCTGGCCCTAAATTATATTATTCTGAGGGACTTTCTTCACTGCTTCCCCTTGCTTTAGAAGTCCAAGGCTGTCAATCTGATAGCTTATTGGGTAGAAAAATGATTAATTAGGATCGAGTCAATGTGTTCATAATTTATGCACAATTAATGGAAAGGATTTTTCCATCATTAAGAAATTTCATAGACTATGTATACACTCTAGTGGGAGAAATTGGTCAAAGCACTTTTTTTCGCAAGAGGTAAAAAAATCAAACAAATAGTGCTTAAGCACTACAGTAATACAACTCCTCAGCGTGGCCTGAGATTTTGTAAGCAAACTGATATAATAAAATCTGACATGAAAAGCCACTTAAACCACACTAATTAGGTGCATAATAAAAAATCAAGCAATTATTGAACTGCAAGGTAATCACAATAGACAACTAAAGGTTAATTAGATGTGTGAATACAAGTTCCTCCTGCCCTGGGACTTATGCTTTAGATGTTTTAGACAGAGTCATAAGGGAGCTTGCCAGGTAACATAATAACCCAAGAGAGATTTATTTCTATGAAGTTGTATTTGAATGAAACAACCAAGATTCAAAAATCAGGATAAGGTGCGGTGAGGGAAGGGAATAGGGATCACAATGATAAAATGCTAGTTGGCACTTTGAAAATTTGATCGCTGAGTAACATTAATGGAAATTCATTTTCACTCTAGAAACACAAGTGGGGTTTTGAAAGACCTAGAAAGATCCAGTAGTGAGGAGAAACGTGGCATCAGGCGAACCATGAAGGAAACCTGGAAAAGGAGGTGGGCATAACTCCTGGGGACCGAACTCTGGTCCCCACTTATCTCTCAAGATCTATGTTCTGAGAGTTCACAGAACCTCTTGATTCCTCCTCTGAAAGATTAACTCCAACTTGGCTGTTTACACTTTTGCATCTTATCCATTAATTTAAAGTCAATCACCCAGTAATCTCTTTCAGTGGCTTCGTAGTCACATAAATATGCTACCGTGTGTCTGGAGAATAGATCAGATGCTTAAAAGTGGAATATCAAAGCCTATAAAAAGTTCACTCCACCATAAGTGCAAGTCCATTTTTTTTTCTTTGAGCTAAATGTACATCAGAACTTTTGGTACATTTGAGACTTTTGGGTATAAATGTCACTATCCATCAGCTGTATTTCATTATTAATAATACTTTTAATGTTTAAGTATTTTGATGTGAATACACAATATCAATAACCACTTAAACCTTGTATAGTCTCATGAGATTTCCATAGAATTCTTTTATGTAATTCTGTCAAAATAACAGACGAGAATATTTCCAATAACTTGCAATACCAGCTGACAGTAGTTACTGCTAAAATTAATACTATATGCCATTTAATTGGTTCAGCCCTAACAAGCAAATATTATGTTGTTATTTTTATATAAACAGATAGATAACATGTGATTCAAAGTCTTATCCAATGCCATGTAGCTGGTAAAGGACTGAACCAGAAATCTTATTTAGGACTCAATGCGAGCTGTCGACTATTTGGCTCATGTTGGGTGCATGAGATGTTCTTTCTTGGTACGTGTGTATGCATGTGCATATGTGTGCATCATTTTCTTTTTATTTTTGAGGAACACATATTGTTCAGATTCATTCATATGGCCTCAGTGCATGCCATGGATTCATCAGTTTTGGAATAGTCACCCTAAGTGAATCCCAATCATCTCACCATGTGTAACTGAAGAAATATTTAGAGACATAGTGGTTGTGTGATTGAAATATTTGCTGGAAATAGTGAGCAACTGACCAAATATTCAAACTGGGGAAGGTTTAAAACAGAACAATTTTCTTACCTAGAGTTCATTCAGGTGAAGTTGCTCAGCCACACCTATGATCTGGGCTCACAAACTTTCCAAGGGGAGAAGGTACCTTGATGCAGAGACCCAGGTACCTGGCGAAGGGGGAGCCAAAGAGCAAGGGAAGAAGTGGAGCAGGTGGCACAGGACTCTGGTTTGATTCTGAAGATGAAGTAGAGTAGACAAAGGAAAGGAAATGTCTCATGAGTTTAAAGAGGCAAGGTGAAAAATGGCGTGCGGGAAAAGTACATGGCAGGGATAACTTATACTAGAGGAAAGGAGTAATTGGTACAATGAGCCCGGAAGTCCGCAGGAGCTGCACTGCCCAGATCAGAAAAACTGAATGACCTACCCGGGTGCTCAGAGCATCCAGTAGAGCAAGGATTCAGGCTCTGGTTTTTCCGATGCCAAAACCCATTCACATTTCGACATTCTATGCTGTCCTGCAATAGTGTCAGCCACAAAGGATCAATGTCTTAGTTAATCTATTGGTTTGTGAAAAATGACCAGCAAAGGACTAGGAATACTTTAAATATGTATTAATATGGAAATAGAATAGACTATATTAGGATGTGATCATATAGGAAACATTATGGACTATTGGAAGAGTTTTGTAAAATGCATTTTGTATCATTAGTAAATGTTTCTTCATGACGTCGTGTAAAACAAAAATATTACAATATAAAACTTCTATAATACAATCTTTATGTGTGTGTGAGTGCAGGGAAATGAAACTGGGTGAAAATATATAAAAATGTTAATGGAAGTTTATCTGAACTGTGGGGTCATAGGCTGTTCATCTTTATGCATTTCTGTATTTCACATACTTTCTGCATCTATTACTCATAGAGCTGGGAAAATATTTTTTTTAAATACATTAGAGCTTTATTATTTTAATGGGCTTGAAGGCATTAGTGACTTAACCATAAGTGACATCTTATGTTTTTTTTTTTGTTTTTTTTTTGGCGGTACAGGGGATCGAACTCAGGACCCTGCGCTTGCTAGGCAGGCGCTTATTCCACTGAGCTATATCCCCAGCCCCTGGGAAGGAAAAATATAAGAGAAGTGATAGCCGAGCACATTGTCCACCGATTCCATTCCCTGTGTGCTCAGGAAATCAGGTCGTCGTCATGCTGTGCTTTTCATAGCAACAGGGAAAACTTTTAAATCCTGGATGAGTAGATAATTAAAACTTGTGCGTGCCTATCGAAGTAGGGACACTATGATTCCTATTTCACTTGGTGCCTGAACCTTCTCATGCCTACGGGTTTTCTTTCAAAACATTTAATAGAGAATAAGGGACCATCCCTCCCTGTTAAGTACAGTGTAGTCAGCGAGAGCAGAGACAGCCTTTATAATTATGCCTGAGGCTTCGTAAGTACTGCCATTGTGTGCCTGGGAAACACACCTGAGTACGCTTGCTCAATGTTGAATGTCACATAATAGCTCTCCTCAAAAAAAAACAACCCATGCATGTAAGAGGCAATTGGCCATGGCTGGGAGGGAAGGGCACTGAGAATTGCAGATTGGGCCATAGAGGCCAGGCACAGCCAGCTAGAAACTGAGCTGCCAGCAAAGCTTGGGTAAGAATAGAGTTAAGACATATTCTAGAAACACTGCTGACTTTCTGGTCCCAAAAGCATCGACACAGCCAGCAGAAACTATTGTTTGTTAAATGTGGGTGAAAGAGTTCCTCTTCTCACCCCTTTCCAAATCACCAGTCTCTTGTGTGTTGTCTGACTTTGTTGTAGATCTTTTGAACATAGTCCTAATGCCAAGTGCAGTCACTCTTTAGTAGGCTGGCACTTGAAATAAGTGACACAAAATTCAAAACTCCTCTTCGGAGGTGATATGATTCGTACAAGGAAGAGCAGGATAATCTTTCCATCCATGTTTGTTCTCAGTGTTGCACTGTGCAGCACTGAGACACACTAACTCTTTTCTGCAGACACCTCTTGGGTGTCCAGCCCGGCCTGGCATGTGATCCCCCATGAACTGCAGTCACATTGCAGGTACGTCTCCCTTGGCAGTGGAAGGCCCAGCACAGCAGCACTCAGGTGGGACTTGGGAATTTGGAATTTTAACAAAATTCCTCAAACATTCTGATTCATAATCAACCAGGTCTGTAACAATCCTCTAAAATATCACTGTTGATGCAATTAGAAATCAAAATAAAAATATACAGCTGTCATATATACCATAAACACAGTGTAGGATAGCAAAGAATACTCTTCGACCCATTGGAGCCTCAATGTCATCTGTAAAATGGGGTGATAAAAATACCTACTTCAAAATGCTGTTCTGTGAAATACTCGGTACAATCTCCAGCACACAGTGGAGCTAAACACAGAGGATGCTGGTTTCTTTGTCCTGTAATATGACCAGGAGCATTTAAGAAGCTTGTAACTCAGACCTGTATTGTGTGCGAGGGTGGAGGGCGTAGGATAGAAGGGTGTAAAACAGTCCAGATGATGCTTTCCAGGGTAAAGCCATCCTCTTATTTACCATTGGCATAACTTAGTAGGAGGTCCTTGTTCATAGATTTCTTACAATTCTTTTTGACATCCTTGAATTTTTACTCTTTATCGCCATAGAAGGTCAATTTCTGAGCTTTACAAGGGGAGTCTATCCATCAAGTAGTTAGCAGGTAGGAGTTTAGATAGTTGTAGTCCGGGTTCACAAGGGGAAACAATACAGAGAACATAATTTATAGAATTATTTTATAGTAGTCACCCAAAGAGTCCTATAAAAAAAAGAGTGCAGGAAATCTGTCCACACACTGAGAATCCAGCTGAGGGCCTGGATCTCGTGGTAGTGTCCTGCAGGAGTCCAGTAGAAGACCTAAAATGCATGACAATGTCCACACAGGCCTATTTCATGGATCTGCACTAGGAAGGCCAAAAAATCAGTGGTGTAAGCTAGAATGTCTGTGCCAGTGGGATGAAGAATCTGTGCTAGCAGGCTACGGGATCTGCATTGGAGCCAGGAAGCAACACTCAAAGTAAGAAGCAGAGCTTCCCCAAAAAGTACTACAGCCATCCTCAGTGACAGTGAGTTCCGGACCTCTTCCAACAATGGGAACAGCCAAATCTGTATCAGGAAAGCCAGAGCAACTAGTTTCTCCAGGAGACTTAAAAAATGCACCGTCAGGACTAGAGCTCCCCCAAAGTAAACCGTAGCCATTCTCAGCCACAACGAGGTCCTGAGCTCCTCTGACAATGAGAGCAGTCAAGTTTATTAGGAAAGTTGGCATGACAAGTTCCTACAGGTAAATCAGTAGTTCTCTACAGCTTCTCTTCTTCTCCTGTTCTGCCTCTTATACTGCTGGCAGCAATCCTCAGGTGGGCCTCCCACACCCAGCACCACCCTGGTTCTGTTCAGCTGGGTTTTACAAGTTGACCACCAGTTGTCAATTTACCAAGATAGAGTAGTTGAGAATATCTCTGAATTCTCCTTCTTTTAACTTCATAAGTTTTTTAAGTTTAATTCGGTTTATAGGTATAATCTAGGTATATACAATGATCACATTCTTCATAGAGATTTTGTACCTATACATAATATACTTTTTTTTTTTTTGGTACTAGGAATCAAATTCACAACCTTGCGCTTGCCAGGAAGGCGCTATGCCACTGAGCTATATCCCCGGCTCCATACTTTGATTTTTTTGCCTCCCATTTTCCTCTCCTCCCTTCAATCCTTCTTCCCCTCCTTATTTATAAAGCTTTGTTTCTTTTATCTTTCTTTTCTCATTTTTCTCTTTCCCTCCTTTCCCTTCATCCCCCAGTTCCTCTTTCCCTTTGAACCCTTTCCTCCCACTTCATAATGTCTTGTGCAATTTGGTTCTTATTTACATTTTCAGTTTCTCACACCAGTGAGATAGCACAATACTTTCACATGTGTATCCAATTTATTTCACTTAAGAGTGTGGTCTCAAGGTCCATCCATTTAGCAATAAATGTCTCAAGTTTATGTCAGCGTCTTAATTTAGATCAACTGCTTAGCTCTCTGAACCTGTAGGATGAAGCAAACAGTAATGGACTAGATAGGGCTTCAGCACTCTTTCAAATCCCCTCATCTTCACTGATCCTTTTTATCAGCTTTGTGTGGGTCAGCCCAGCATTGCTCAGACACACTGGGCTTCTCACTTTCCATCCTGAGGTTGCAGCTGAAATGACTGTTGAGGAAGAGACACACACTATGCACACATTATCTCCCTTTCCAACTCCTGGTGATGCTCTAAGATATACTTCATACAGCTTCTCAGGGGAAATTACTGTTAATCAAGCAACGAGTAATGCTTGTGTTCAGCTACCTCAAAATCCTATCCTAATCCTTGCTATTCCTCCCCGTCTGTTTTGCTTGTTAGACAACAAACTTCTTCCTTAGAGTTATGCTCTTAATTAAAGTAATGCTCTCTAAAGCCTCTGACATTCTCAATCCCTTTGTTAAGCATTCATATCTTAGGTTTGTTGTGGAAATCAAATGAGATAATTCATGTAAATATGACATAGGTAGGATTCAATAAATGATGCATGGCCATCATCACATTTCTCAGTCTCATTATCACCTGTCCCTCTGAAGCCCTGCCCTCTACAGATAGCTTTTCTGGTCTTAACCTACTACTACCATCGTTCATTTGTTTCTTTGTCTGATTTGGGAGAACAAATCTGTGCTACATGGGTGTCTTCGTCCTTTCTCTCGTTGCTGAGCAAAATGAGACAATGCCCAAAATGAAGGAAGAAAGGGTTTATTTAGCTTACAGTTTGTGGAGGTTTCAGTCCATACTTGGCTGGTTCAGAGGCAGAGTGGCACATGGCAGAGGGCAAATGTTCATGGTGGCATAACACAGCCAAAACCACAAAAGCAAAAGGGAGGAATCACAGCAAACAGCCTCTTTCCTTCCCTTACATTGTAAACAGGCTACCCCCACCCAGGGGGCACGTAGCACTCACACAATCTCCATGCCCTCCTCTTCCACAGGCTTAGGATGTGTACAAAGTAAGCACCCTGGCTTTCTGCTGAGTCACTCAGCCAAACCTCTAAACTCCCCAAATTGACACAATGTATCAACCGTAACAAGGGTTAATGATAAGTATGATTGATTTGAAAATTGATTTAAGTGGAACAAATCATTCAGTCTACCTGGTCATTTTCTCTTGGTCTCTTACTGTTTCCTGTATGTTATTCTTCCCAAGTATTGCAAACTACCAAGTATAATGATAACCATTTCTCTGTTTCCCCACAAGTCAGTTTCCTTGGTCAGATCCAGTAACGTTCATGTTTGAAACATTCCAGGGTAATCGCCAGGCCTTGGAAAGGACAGTGCTATTTGCATATGTGTCTGAGAGCTTCCTGAGTTTTACAGTAGATGAAAATCTTCAGGGTCATCCCTATCCCACAAGACCGAGCCCCATAATTCATCACAGAGTAGGACCTTTCCTCAGTCCTCCAAACACTGCATAGAATAAATAAAATTCCTCACTAAAGAAAAAGACCATGTGAGATCCAGGAGATAATTTGGTGTTGGCAAGGTAGTACCCAGACTGTACAGTATAACCAAGCCATGTAGAAGGGGTTTGGAAATCCCTATGAAGAAACAAAATCAAACAAAATGTAATGTTACAGCTTCAGCTCAATATCTGAGAACACAGAGCAGAGAAAAACAGCACTTCTCACTTGAGTTTGATGATTGTAGGACACATTTGTTTAACAGATTGCCTTATCCAAGCAGTGAGCCTGCCTCATTAAATGTTCTATAGGAATTTATGGACTACAACACTGAGACCACGGATCCAAAAGCTCACATCTGAAATGAATTCAGAAAATGAAGAAATGCTGAGGGTAGCATTAAGAAATACACATAGAGGACATTTGGAAAACTAGCCGAGATTTGTCTGACTTCTAAAAGTGCAAGATTTAAGGCTCATGGGTGCACAGTTTCAAAGGGGACAAATGTTCTTCATACCTAAGAGTTAATCTTCTAAGAGAAGACATAAAATTAAAGATCTCTCATGACTGTGCTCTTCACTGATAACAAGCAGCACTGTCATGTTTCAATCATCCTGTCTATTCCTCCAGGGCTTAGGTGGTGCTTTGTATTTTAGAATCACTCTTTAGATGTCCAGGCTGGGACATAAAGAAGCCATAACCATTCTCAAGATTTGTAGATATGCATCCGAATTATTCAGTAATGTATTATTTCCTTCCTGACCACAGCACTTGGATAAAAGAGTTCAGGCAAGAATGAAGAAGTCTTCTGAAGTGGGACAGAATTTACACTACACAAGGAGCTCCTAAACACTATGCGAAGCGCTCCGCAGTGCGCCGGTGACCTAGAGGCTTAGGGTCTGACTCTATGGCTGGGGGTTTCTCGGGCGCCGGCTAGTACTGCATCTGTTTTCCACCCTTTCAGACCATCCCTCCCGCTCGTTATCCCTAGATCGGTTCATACATGTGAGTCGATTGATGGGATCATTTTGCATTTACAAGAGAAAAATTGAAACTTTGATAAATAACTCCCCACATATTGATAACACCTGGGGCAAGCACCCTGCCTTTAGGAGGTAGACATAAAAATCGGAGGAGTAGAAGCACACCACGTAACTGGAGAATGAATTTCTATGTAGCAAGAGTGATGAGAAGGAGACGTCTGGAGAAAGCTGGAAAGACCGTTGTTAACTCTGCAGTGTTGCCAATGGCCGGGCTCCGTCCTAAGCATGAAGCCCATAAAAATGCAGACATAAAATAGCAACAAAGATAGCTGGCTCTTCACGTATATCCTGTTTCATTATTTAAAGGTTTATTAAGTGTGTAGATCATGGAACCCGTGCCTCAGCTTTTCAATGAGACCCAAGTCAATATATTAAGACACAACATTAAGGTAAAGGACTGCGAGCTTTATTGAATACTAAATATCCTTTATGGTGTGGTGTCTCTATAAAACTAACTCTCATGCCCAAGTGGTTAATTCAACATTTGTGAAAGAGTGAATGAAACCTGAATAGGCTGAGCCTCGCTCGTGAGGGATAGTAGATTCAGACCAGGCGAGCCCCCCCCCCACTCGACAGCATGTGTGCAAACAAGAGGGAGAGAATATGGGTATGATAATAGTCCACAACTGGAGGTGAGAAGTTATATCCATGTCCAGTTCATAGCAAAAATAAGTCGATCCCTGTCGCTTTCACCTCTGTTCATCACTTCCTACTGCATTCCTGAATGCGTCCATCTCACGGAAACTTAAATCCTGCTGCTGTCTCTCCATTCATGCATTTTTGATGTGCTGAGTTTCCCAGATCTTGACCATTCTGACTAGTGTCCCTCACTCTACGATGTTCATAACTTCTAGGCACCCTACCATAGTTAACTGTGAGACCAATATATCTCTAGTATCTGAAACAGTACAGTAAACTCCTTGACCTGCTGGGTTTCATTTGACTCACTAGGAAAGTCACCTATTCTAGAGACAGTGGGTCCAAATCTTCGTAATAATTCTCCCACTATGGTTACTTCATTACTCTGAGCATCAACTACCCAGTCACAGTGCCAGCTACCTCAGACAGGAGCTTAAGAAAGAAAAACAAGACTGAGATTGAAGGAAGAGACAGACAGATAAATAATGTGAGTATGGCATTCTAAATATAAGATAAACCTGAAGCTTTCAGGTTTCTAGTCACCATCCAGGGTGCTAAAGTCAGAGAAAAAGTCATCTGAGTCTTCTTCAAAACATGCATCACACTGTGTCATTTGGAAAGAGCTGCTCCAGAGGAGACTACCTGGCCCATGGATCACTCTCTGTCTGCAGAGAGTGCAGACAAAATGAGATCATATATTGTGCCCTTCCATGGAAGCCTTCCCTAGAAGGCTGGGCAGATTGTTCACTACCTAAAACTGTCTGACCGAGAAGACACAGAGAGAATTCCATCTATATTCTTCTCTGCAATACTTATGTCCTGGCACCTGAATGTGTTTTTCTGTATGGATAAGAATTAGTATACTTCTAGACATACTAGTATGACTTAATGTGCAACGGTCAGGCCTGAGACTGCTATCCTTAAAAAGGTCAGCTTGAATATTTGGCTCTTCACTAGTGTCTAAGAAGTAGGATTTAAAGAAAATTCCCACCTTTGCCTACTAAAAACTCCTCACTGTGCCTGACCTCTTTGTGAAGACCATAGAATTTAGGTCTAGCACTGGCTATCCTTCAGGTTGTCCAGGGTTCAGTGCATGCTAGGCAGAATTTGCCTAAGAGACCAAATCCCAATAAAAATCACAGGCACTAATAAGCTCACTGAATGACAACATTTGTCACGTGTTTCTCCTACTCCTTGCCGAGGGCGGTCTGCAAACCTTGCCAAAACCAGAGGAAGACACCAGAAAATTGTGCTTTTCTCTCCTCTAGACATCACCTAGGTGCCTTGGCCTTTGTTATCCTGCTTTGGACCCTTTGCTGCAAAAATCATAGCTGTGCTCCATGAGTATGTGCTCATCCTTGGGAGTCAGCATCATCAAATGTGGGAGGCTGGCCTGAGGTTTGGAGAGCTTACCATACTTTCTGATTCATGCTAAGAGGCCGTGTGCTCACCATCCTGCCTCTGATGGACTGTATGTGCATGGCAGTGCTGATTCCCACAAAGCCTCGTAAGGACTACGTGGGTCTCTGCTGGGACAGTAGAGTAAAAAAAGTGCACGTGCTCCCCTCTGACAGTAGGGAAGATGATGAGCCACTTACTCCCTTACCTCAGTGAAGCCAGCCTGAGCAATTCTTGGGTCAATATTAACTGCAGTTTTGAAGGTCGATCCAAGAAAAGAGGAGGGAGGGGACCAGTACAGGTATTTGCAAATGTTCTCCCATGCTCCAGATGCTATGTTTGGGTTTACGTCTGTATCTAAATGACTCACTGTAATGGAGAAGCAATACTGATTCTACCTTGTGGTTTAAGGACATGGAACACAAAGAGGTTAAAGATGTTGTCCATGACCACCAAACAATAAATGATATATCATGACTTGAAACCAAGTCTACTGGATTCCAAATCCTATGTTTGTTCCATTTTGTCAGGTTGCCTTCACATCCATATCTTCAGCCTGTTTTTTTCACATGAAAATTGCAGCTATTTACTCACTGTGTTGTTATTAAAATGAGGTATGCATGTTAAGTGTGTGATATAGTGTCAGGCATGTACAAACTCAAAACAAACAAATCCTTTTTATGATTACAATAACTCTACTTACACTAAGAACAGAGATTTGTCTGGCTAAATGCCCCGGTTCACGCTCAGTCCAAGCCCTGAGAATTGAGGACAGCAAGACAGACAATGAGAAATATCTAGGGCATGCTATTCTGACACTTTTTCTTTCATGTTTATAATATAGCACATTAACAATTACATTTCTTTTTAAATATGCATCAGATTAGTGTGGGAAATTTCACTTGCATCAACTCCAAACTCAAAGTTATGCAATGCTCAGTCTTTCATATTGTTTTTGAAGTAAACATAAAGAGGTCAACAGCAATATAAGCCACACGTGCTATCTTGGAGTGCAGGTGTGTGTTCCCTAGGCACACACTGATTCTTAACATGAGTGTGTAAAGTAATCTCACCTCCACTGGTCTCCATGGAATTGAGCAAGAAGCCTCCCCTATATTTAGGAAGGTAAAGGTTCCATTTACCTCTTGGTGTTACCAGTTCAAAATGCAGCCCAAGTACTGAACTCTTAGGATCACCCCACTGGACACTGTGGAATGATGGAAAGTTCACTTCACAAACATGCACTGAGAATTTACTTCATGCTAAATAGGATTTACCAAGCATCTCTCTGCCATGTAGTCAGCCTCAATACATACTGAGTGCTGAAATGCTCGTGGTATGTTGCCTAGAGAACAATGATTTGCACTCTAACACTGTATGAGCTTAAATAATTTCTAAGGCAAATCCATTATATTTTATAACTTAATAAAGATTATAGAATGGTTACACACATACAAATAAATATTACAAGCAGGAATATGATTGCAGCTTCTACATCTCTGACTTCTTGGGAGTCTTTCATATCTTCTGATTTCAAAAATTTACGTTAGGCCTCCTGAGCCTAAATGATAACTTTTTAAAGTCAACTTTTCATGGCTCTATGTATATGAACTACCCCTCAAACATACAAGGTGTATTCCCCTATAAAAGTATGTTTAGTATTTTATATAATCACTTTTAAGCTTCTTATTAATAAACTCAATACAAACAACAAGAAAATCCTTAAAAATAAATATAGATCTTCTGCTTCTATGGGTATGTATTACTGCTATTGATTTTCTAGTTATCTACTTTTAAAGCTAGTTTGAAAATGATTTTTAAGTATTCAATCTCATTTAGTAAAGCTTTGAAAGTTGATTGCCTTAATTTTCCCCCAATCAACAGGATAACCCTTAATTTTCAGGTCTGGATTAGTGGCACTCCCAACTATGAAGTTATGATGCAATTTATTTACATTAAAATCAACACACGTTCAGAACTTAATGCCCTCATCAATTTTCCAAATAAAACTGCAGCTGTAGTACGGAGCAGGTGAAATGAGGTCTGTATTTCTCAGATGTAACGTGGCCAAGAGCTTAACCCAGGCTTCATGAAGTTTAAAAAGCAATAAAGCTAAAGTTACTTCTGCCCTGCAGCATACTTATTTAAAGAGATGGATGTTATTGGTTGTCTTTACATGTACTGCTTATGCTACCAGTAAAAGTTGAAATGAAGTCCCACAGTGTTATGTCTGGAATACCATGAATATATGAGACCCATCGTTCTCCCCAACCTTTTAAAAAACAGAAAGATAAAAACGATTGCAAAACTGTGTGTGAAGTGCCATACCTACAGATTCCTATCTGCACCCTCATTTCTTGAAGAAAGAATATGAGACGGAGAGACAGTGGAGTCCCCAGGGTGAGACACGCATGTATACCAGGAGCTTAGTGGAGGAATCAGGAAACAAAGGTACTTAGTGACATCTACACAACTGTCAACTTAACAGCATGAAAAATTACACTGAGAGTTACACTCCATAAAGGTAACAGCCATGACTGTGTCTGCATATCACAATGTCTTTTGGAGTGCCGAGCATATGTCAGGTGTCTAGTCAGTAATAAATGAATTAATAAAGATGTTATTTAAAACAGCGGCCTCGTGCCATGATGATTATTACTCTTAAGAAAGCTTCTAACATGTTCTGTGAAGGAAATACGAGTTCTTTGCTACAGCATAATTTGTCTAATGTGGAAAGGTAACCAGGAGAAGAAAATGAGAATAGCACCTCATTTTCTATTCTCTTTCTATGTCTAGTATCATCTCTTTTAAAGTGTTCCTGTTTCTTCCTCTTTTTTGCACTTCTAAATCACAGGTCGACCCAGTTTCATTAGAGTTGCATTTATCCAGCACAGTACTACTTTTTATCTCAGCCCTCCCCGGTTGATAAGATGTAACAGAGTTCAAATCCAAACGTTTAAGCATCATTGCTTTTCATGATCATGTGTAATCATAATTTTATGTTCCCCTGCATAATAGCTGAAGTTTTTATTCTACACCAATTTAGGCTAGAAGGATTATTACTGGGACATTAAACACTGAATTGGAATAAATTAATGATGTCAAGGCATATCAAACTGACTCAAGGCTACGTCAAGTCAAATCAAGGCAGTACTTATGTCTTGATTCCCATGACAAAAAAATATTTTGCTTTCTTTCATAACCAAGAGAAAAAATAGACAATGGAAACAGGCCCAGAGATATGACAAATAACTGAATTAGTAAAAAACGACTTTAAAATAGCTGCTATAAATACGTTCAATGATTTTGAAAAATGTAATATAAAATGAATTTTAAAATGAGAATTCTTGGGGACCTGGGATCTAGCTCAGCGGCCCAGTACTTGCCTGGCAAGTGCAAGGTTCCGAGTTTGAGTTCAGATGCCAAAAATGAAAAAAAAAAAAAAAAAAAAAAAAAAAAAAAAAAAAAAAAAAAAAAAAGAATTATCAAAATGAATGGAAGGGCTGGAGGTACAGCTCAGTGGGGTATGTGCTTGCCGCTAAGCACTAAGGCCCTGAGTTCGATCCCCGGTCCCGGAAAAAAAAAAAAAAATGAATGGAATCCACAAAAATGAACCAAAGGGAAATGATAGCATTAAAAATATATTTAGTGTAATACTTGAAATGTGAAATTATACTATCAGTTTATCAGAAGATTAGATATTTCAGAAGAAATTATCAGTGAAGTTCAAAGTGGGGTAATAAAAATTATAGAATTAGTATACGGACAGGGGAAAAATTGCAAAAGTTAATAGATTTAAAATGACATGTGGGTCATTACAGAGTACAACACGTGTAATTGAAGCTCTACAAGGAAGAAGAAGAGATTGGCAGAGAAACAATATTTAAAGACATAGTGGCTGGCACCATGAGGAAACTCTTCGGGGAACTCAATGAACCCCAAACATAAAACACACACAAATATCATAGATTCTTAAAAACAAAAACAACTTTTGAAAAAGACTTTGAAGAAATTAAATGGAGAAGGAAGGTCTTTTTCAAATACCACAGTTAAATAGGTGGCATCATAGGAAAAAATACAAACCTTGCACCTAACTCTAATTATGCACAATAATCAAATCTGCATGAAAAAGAGACCTAACCGTAAAAGCTAAATTATAAAGCTTTTGGAACAAAAAGAGAATACCTACATGAATTGCACATATAAAGTTATGTAGTAAAACTTATTCAAGAGCAAACATGTATGTTTAACTCATAAAACCTAAAACTAGAGACAACAAAAATGTCCACTGAAAAGCATAGATTTAAAAAGAAACAAGCAAAGGAACAAAATCTGTGGAATAATCTGTACATTCAAACAGAGCAATAAAAAGGACAAACTACCTGTGCACAAAACCACATGGATAAAGCTCAAAAATATTCTGAAGTAGCACATCAAACACAAAGCAGCATACACGGTAGGATTCCAGAAATCCTAGAATTTTAGAAACAAATCTATGAGTATAGAAATTCAACACGAGGTACTTTAGGAGGTGATGATAGAATGATTCATTGCAATGAAAGATGAGAGAATTTTCTAACATGAAAGAAATACTGTACATCCTTCAAAGGTTTTGAGTTAAATGGGAAAGATAAGTTGTTGTTAAAACTTATAAAACTATAAAATGTGTACGTATTTCATTTCACCATGTGCATAGTTTAACTTTTAAGTGAAATAATTATAAATCTAACTCAAGCTCCTTTATAAACCAGCTTATTCTCACTTGCCTTCAACCTTTTTTCTTGATGACAGCTTTTTTCTCAATCAAAAAGAAACCCGTCACTTTTTTCTTAAGGATAAAAGAAAAAAACCAAAATAACAAAAACAAAACAACACAAAAACAATAAAAATGATACTGAATGTCGAACAAAGATGATAAGAAATTAACAATCATTGTTGTAGTAGAGAAGTCCCATTCAACCCAGCTATTTTTCTTCTGGGTATTTTTCCAGAAGAAATGAAAACATCATACCTCTGTGCACCCACGTTTATAGCAGGGCAATTTGTAATAGCTAAATCTTGCAAACAACCCAAATGCCATGAACTAAGGAATGGATAAAACTATGTGCTATTTTTATAGAATAGAGTATTACTCAACTGTAAAGAAAGATAAGCCACACGTTTTATACCTTTTATCCCTTCCACCAATATTAGACATTTTCTTAATTAAAAAATATTGATATTGAAATTGCAACTTTTGAGAACTTAAAGCATGAGAAAAGTTCTTTTCATCAAATAATTCATTTGTGACACCATTTATTTAACATAACACCCACTGGTATCTATTTTTTTTATCCACTGAGGAAACCCAGAGTCAGCAAAGTCATGACACATAAAGTCAATTGGGAAGATATCTGCTTCCTAATTATTACCAACCACATTCATTACAGTCTTTCTCATGTATCTCCCTCTTTGTATCTCTGCACTTAACTGAATTCTACCTAGATTCTTACACCCATTCTGCTCACAAATAAATAGCTAAGACTATCAGTGAGTTCGTGGTACTATAACTAGCAGTAGTGTTCTACATCTAATTGAACATCTGGCCTGTGTCGGGCATTTTGACAGAGTCTCGCCTACAATACACTCCCATCATTTGCCATTACAAAGTATTCTCCACGGCCCTCTTTGCTTTCCAGCTACTCCTGCAGAAAGCTGTGGCAGCACCGACCCAAGCATACTCAGTCATGACGAGACAGCACCCCTCACGATGCTTTCTTCGGCCTGCCTCCTGCTCCTTACCCCAGGATGACCTCATCCTTTCTTGGGACTGTAAACACAGGAGTTAGCAGTACTTTGCACTCTGTCTTCTTGCACTCTCCATCCTTTCCCCCAGCTAAATAACACCAGTATATCGACTCCTTATAACATCATTCAGTCATTTTATTTCTCCATTCCAAAAACTTCACTACTAATCCACTGCCTGCCAAATGAAATTCTTGCCAGTGAAAGAAACACAATACAAAAACTAAATTTATTTGTAACTAATGAGCTGGCCTATGGTTAGTCTATGTGTGACTATTCTTTTTTTTCTTTTCTTTTTTATTTTTAAAAAAATAAAAGCACAAAAACATTAACACACAGACACAAATTAGCATAAAAATAGTACAATCAAAACTGATCTACAGACAAGGTGACATGGACTCAACAGTGCTTGTTGCTTTACCTATTAATATCTTCGAAGTGTATATATATGAACCCAGATACAGACATGCAAAATTGGTCAGACAATTAATCCTCTCAACAACAGAAAAACACAAAAAACAAAAAACCAAAGACAAAAAAAAAAACAAAAAAACCACCAATAGTTGCTGCTTTGCATATTGATATCTTCGATGTGTGTGTTCAGGATAACACATACAGACATACAAGATTGATCAAATAACCCGTCATCAATTATTCCTTAGCATTAAGTGATATAATACAATAGTAGAACTATGTTAGCCCTCCTGCATATATGTATATTCATATATACATACACGCATTTTTGTCTCTTTCTTTTCTCCTTTCCCTCATCCCATCTGTTCTTTGTTTTTGAACAGATTTCCTTCATGTCTCTTAGTTTATATTCCCACTCTCAGGTTCTTACACCAGTGATACAATACGTTGCCTGCACATGTACTGCTGATTTATTTCACTTATGAGTATGGACTCCAGTTTTGACCACTTGCCTACAAAGTCCCCAAAACTGTCTTTCTTTATAGCTGAATAATATTCTATTATATAAAAATGCCACAGTTTTTTAATCCAGTCTTCTGTGGATGGACACTTGGGTTGCTTCCACATTTTAGTTATTACAAATTGCATTGCTATAAACATGGGTGCACATATATCAGAGTGATATGATGTTTTCAGATCTTCTGGGAAAATACCAAGAAGAGGAATAGCTGGTTTGAATGGAACCTCTAGACCTAGTTTGCTGAGAAATCTCCAAACGGCTCTCCACAGTGGTTGTACCAGTCTGCATTCCCACCAGCAGTGTAATAGAGTCCCTATTTCTCCACATCCTTGCCAGCATCTGTTACTGGATGACTTTTTCATACTGGCCAGTCTTACTGGGGTGAGATGAAATCTCGATGTTGTTTTTATTTGCATTTCTCGAATGACTAAGGATGGGGAACATTTTCTCATATATTTATTTGCCATTTGTATTTCTTTATCTCAGAAGTGTGTATTCATCTCAGATGCCCATTTCTGGATTGGGTCTTTGAATTTGGACAGGTACATGTTTTTTAATCCTTTGTATGTTCTAGATAGAAGACCTTTGTCTGAGGGACAGCCAGCTAGGATTTTTTCCCAATTTGTGGATTTTCTTTTTACTTTGCTGGTGATTTCTTTAGATGTACAAAAACTTTTCAGTAGAATGAGGTCCTAATTATTGATTCTTTGAAGTGTTTCCCTTGCAGTTTCATTTTTGTTCATGAACTCTCTGCCTACTCCTATGTCTTCAAGATTTTTACTTACTTTCTCTTCCAATAGATTTAGAGTTTCTGTTTTAATATTGAGGTCTGTGATCCATTTTGACCTGAGTTTGGTGCATGGTGATAGACTGGGGTCTATTTTCAGTTTTCGGCAAGAGGCAAGCCAGTTTTTCCAGCACTATTTATTGAACAGGCCTTCTTTTTTCCAGTGGGTTTGGTTGACCCATTTGTCAAATATTAGGTAGCTGAGTGGGTTTTTCATTATGGTTGCATCTTCCAGTCTGTTCCATTGATCCTCAGGTCTGTGACTATTCTTGACCATCTCCTTACTAAAATTTCTCAAAAGGGCCTTTATGACTGGTCATAAACTTATTTTCTGTTTTCCTACCGCTTTCCAGCCCCATGCAGACAACCCCTTGCATATCCTCTGTGGTCTAAGAGTACCAAATTCAGACGGTTCCTGAAAGGATTTTATGATTTTATGATGATTTGAAAGTGACATATGTTCAGTAAAAACTGCACTTCAAATCTTGGATTTGTAGATCATCCAGAAAGCTAAGTAGAGACACCAATCACTCACCTGCTTCTCTACAAAGAGTAATCAAAACAAGAGGTGTATAGGTGCATATTGAGAAGAGTGAAAATGGAAGATCACTGGAAATCCACAGGAGAAAAATGGAAACTTTATAAGATTCAGAGACTTGGATAAGAGCATAGAAAGAGAAAATATGCTAACTCCTGCCACCCCCGCTCTTAGCTGGGGGAGGAGTTGTCTCCTTTTGTAGAGGTAAGGATAAAAAAAGAAAGTCCAGGAAAAATCTTAGTAGCTTGGATAATGACGATCCTAGCTACTGGATAGCTTCACATTCCTATATAATTCACTCCTGCTCATCAATCACTGATGGGCTCTACAGCTATAAGAATCAACAAGTGGGTGGAGAAAAAGCCCCTAGTTGCATGGCCACAGAGGACCTGAGTTCCCATGTTAGCAGGTAGAGGAACATCATAACTACTGTTGCCACCACATCCATACAGGCGCCACCACTGGTCAGCCGCATACTCTGTCTGATCTCAAACTGCTGACAAGATTGACCATGAGCACCACAGACGGACTGTGGCCAAACTCACCAATCACAGCCACAGAAGCTACAGGGAGATTATACTGTGATTTCCAGCTGAGAAATAAGTTTAACATTGCATAACAATGTCCCAACATATATCATAGAGAGATAGAAATTTACTATCGCCATCCTATAAAAGTGGTACGTATTTATTCCAGCAGATGCACAAATCTCAATTTAGATATGAAAAAGACAAGGTAGTATGCACTTCCATGAGGTTATAGCTTTCTAAAAATGCATCCCTAGAAGTGGATACTGTAATGGAAAAATTTCCTGGTAAATAATTCAGAAGAATTTTTTTTAAGCTCAATAAGATGTAAGAAAATACAGAAAAGAACTGTATTAAAATACAATGACAACTAAGAGATGAAAATTTTGAAAAGAACCCAGCAGAACTCTTGGAAATTAATTGCTCAATAACTCAAATAAAACTCAGTTGAAATTCACAACAAAATAATGTGTCAGCTGGGCATGGTGGCACACCCCTGCAATTCCAGCACTCAGGATGGTGAGACAGGAGGATCATTGTGAGTTTGGGACCAGCCTGGTCTACAAAGGGAGCTCATGGCCAACCTAAACTGCATAGCAAGACCTTGTCTCAAAAGGACCAAAAAAAGATATTGTATCAAGCAGCAGAAAAATTATCAGATCTTAAATATAGGTCTTCATAATGATCGTATTCCCTAATCTTGGGAAAGACATATGTATCATTTAAAGGATGCTTATACAACCCCAAATGAACATGACCAGAAACAATCTGCAGCATATTATAGCAAAGCTTTCAAAAGTACAGGACAAAGCAAGAATTTCAAAATCTGCAAGAGAAAAGAACCACTTCATACCTAAAGGAAACTCCATGTGAATAACAGTGGCTTTCTAAGCACAAACCTTACAGTGCAGTAGAGAATGAAATGATGTATTTCAAATTCTGAAAGAAAACAACTAGCATCAAGCTTACACCCAGCAAGGCTATCTTTTAGAAAAGAAAGAGAAACAAAGATATTCCAAGACACACAAAATTTGAGGGAAATCATTGGCTATCAGACAGGTCTTACAAACAGTGCTTAGGGGATTCTTAAATCCAAAAGTGCAAGGAGGGTAATGACCATCGTGGAAGCAATGTGGACGTATGAATTGCACTGCACCAGCTGATCCTCAAAAGAGAAACAGAAAATAATTGAACATTACCAAAGCTATCAAGCCACAAAAATGAATAAGCTGAAGAAACAAATGACATTCAAATCAAGTAAAAGAACATCAACAAATGGAAAATATAAACACACCCTTCAACTAATAATTCTAAATGCGAATGAATTAAATTCTTCAATTAAGTGATACAGAGTAGCTGAACCAATTTTAAAAAGACAACAATATTCTCTAAAAACAAAACTCATCTTGCTATTAAAGCACATACACACAAGATGAAAGTAAAAAGACAGAAAATGCTCTTCCATGCAAAGGTATCCTAAGACAGCTGAGAGTATCTTTTAAAACAGTCTTCACAACAAAACATGTAAGAAGATGTAAAGAGTTCACTATAATAATAAAGGGATCGACTTGTTAGAGAACATTCAACAATTTTGAATCTACATTCCCCTAAGGTTGTAGCAACCAAATTTGTAAAACAATTATACCTAAGGTGACACACTCCAAACTATTAAGAGGGGTGTTCCAATGCCCAATTCGCACCAATGAATAGCACATCCACATAAAAATTTAACAAAAGAAAATAGAGACTTTCAGTCATTTTCCTCACGATTGGCACAAAGTATCCAACACCCACAATTTAAGGGAAGGGGAGATTCATTTGGTCTCCCAGTTGAGAAGTTTCCGGCTCCGTTCCAGAGGCTTGCACATGGAAGTGGCACGGCAGAAAAGCACAAGTGGAGGAAAACTGACCAAATCCCCGCGGTGGAGAGGAAGGAGGAGCTGGGGAAGGAGAAAGGAGAGACGGGCGGGCGGGCGTCCAGGTCGACACTCCCAGGACTGGCCCCCTCCAGGCAGACCCACCGCGCGAGCCCCTTAGGGGCATCACCCCGTGATGTACTCACATTCCGTCCATGAGCATACGCGGATTTGGGTTACATCTAGGTAGACTCCATAGCAGAGAATTAAACTACACTACAGATCAAATGGACTTGATAGACATTTACAGAGCACTGCGGTAGATCGGAATACACCTTCTTTTCATCAGTGCATAAAACTTTCTGATCTCTCAAATAGACTGCGTATTAGGCCACAAAATAAGTCTTAAACAAAAGCACTGGAATAATGCACTGCATTGTTTCTGTTCACAATGGAAAAAATTAGAAAACAATGATTAAGGGAACTTCAGAAATTTTATAAATATACAGAGAAGGAGCAACAGACTTTTGAATGAACTGTGAGTCACTAAGGAAAACAGAAAATTTTTTAAATTTCTTGAGACAAATGAAAATAGGAACAAACATATACTGAAAATTGGGGGCTGCAGCGAAAGTAGTAGCAAGAGGAAAGTTGATAGCAATTTAATGTTCGATAAAAAATTCATCTCAGGCCTAAAAGCAAACAACCCAAATGTAATGATTTATATATGAGGTGTCTCCCAAAAGCCTGGTGTGACCGGAAGGTGGCTGTGTCATGAGGTTCTATACTTGGCAGGGGATTAGTGCACTGACCAACCCATGACTGACTTTCTCTGAGAAGTTCACTTGTCAGTGTGACCCAGGAGGATGCATCTCCCTTCTCAGCCCTTCTCCTCTTTCTCTGTTTACTGGCCGTCACGCCATGAGCCGCTTTCTTCTGCCACGACCCTTCCACCATGCCATTCCTGGAGCTCTGACCCCACAAAATCATTTTCTCCTTTAAATTGCGGAGGTTAAGTGTTTTGTACCAAGAATGAAGAAAGTGGCAAAGATGCCAAACTTAAAAATAGCCTAAGGAAAGAAGTAATGATGATCCAAGGAGAAATAAATGAAAATAAATCTAAAATGCCAATAAAACATTCAATGAAACAGTGATTGGTTCTTTAAAGCAATAAGCAAATTGACAAATACTGAGACCAAATGAAGGAGGAGAAGAAAGGAAGTAGGAAAAAGAGGAAGAGAGAAAAAAGAAAGGAAAGAAAGAAAGGAAGGAAGGAAGGAAGGAAGGAAGGGAGGGAGGGCAGAGGAGGGGAGGGGAGGGGAGGGGAACTATATAGTCCAATATCCCTGATGACCATGTTCTACACAAAAACTTGCAAATCAAACTCAACAGCACATCAAAATGATGACACAATCATAAGTTGGTTTCAGTCTGGGGATCAAGGATGTTTCACCATATGAAGAGCAGTACGTGTAGTACATCATTAGAGTGAAGGGTAAAAATCCTATGATCATCATAACGGATGAAGAACAACTTTGATAAAATTCAATAAAAACCTTGAATAAATCAGGTATAAAAGGGTCACACCTAAACATCTTAAAAGCTATACAAGACAAACTCACAGCAACACCCATACCGAATGGGGAAAATGCAAAAATAGTGTATCTATCCTGAAACAGAAAAGGGACAAAGGAATCCACTCTCATCGCTTATATTTAATGTAGTACTAGAAATTTTAGACCAATCAATTGGGCAAAAGAGAGAAATAAAAGGCATATTGAACTCAGGCCCTGGCAAGTCAAATGTTGCACATTGTCTCTCCTATGTGAAAAGAAAATTTAAATGAAGAGTTGATGTGAAAATAGAATAGTTATCACTAGGGCCCAAGAAGGCTCCCAGGACAGAGGAAGTGTGAGGAAAGAAAGGTGAGCAGCTGGGATCGATGCAGGCTGCCTGCATGGACAGACGTATCACAGCAACTCCCACTCACAGGTACCATTAAGATTTGATAATAAAATATTCACAACAAATAAGTTTATACTTCTTTTTAATTTTTGCATTTGTATCTTTTCCCATGTTAGCAATGTGTAACTGTTCCTAATGAATGCCTGCTGGGCAGTAAGAGCGAGTTAAAGCTCCCAACTGGCCACACGGTTATAAGAAGAAACAACTAACCTTCTCCAAAACTTTGCGTTGCTAAGCCAGAATGCTGGGTCACTCAGGCATATTTAACGCCTTTTCGATTTACCCTGGGTCTGTTTGGAGATTAACCCACCAAAATTCGAGAGCCCCGGTCCTGTTGGTCGCTCTTCTATACTATTTCACCACTAGGTGTCACTGCGCGTACTTGTCTCTTTTTGGACAAATCCTTTATTCTCCCTACTGTCTTGCCTTGTCCGCACAGCTAACCTTAGGGACCAACATAATGTAATCACCCCTGACCTAGTTAATTAACTGCCGACATCTGTTTATTACAAATGCTGCCCACAATGGAATTCATCTCTTCACTTTTCTGACGTCCACTAGAATATGAGCTCCTTGTCCCTAAAACGTACTTACTCATCCTGTGACACCAGTGACTATGGCGACTCCCTATGGCAAGCGCTCCATAAGTATTTCTAGAATTTTACTGAAGTAGTTTGACCGACAGGTGCGAGAGAACGATACAGTGAGGATAGCAGGGAAATGGTTAGAAATTTTAAATGATGGGAATATTTTATCAGATTATGGCTTTGTAATCTGGGGAAATTTAGTCTACCTCTGTCTTGGTTTTGGCACTAAGGGGGAAGGAAGTAAAAACAGCAATACTACATAGAATAATTACAAAGAAGTTAGATGACTTCTGTAAAATGCCTAGCACCGTTCCTATCCTACAGTGAGCACTTGAGTTATGGATGTGATTATTTGCATATATATTGAAAACATAAAAGTACAAGAGAAATATGGAATGAACTCAGGACTGTTAGCAAAGAAATCCATATATTTTTCTTATCACTGAGCTTTCAACGTAGAAAGATGCATGTCTAGGTTTGGTCATTTTAGTAGATTTAGTGGTTACCTAGTCCTCTAGAAATCTACACTAATTGTAAAATTAATTTTTCACTTTCAAAACCCTGGAAATTTCTATTTCTTTAAGATAACCAAACGATGGAGACTGCTGTCATGTCACTATGGATATACACAGAGACAAGAGTCTGAAACAGCTTGTACAAGGCAGAAAAGATAAATATTATACATATACAGTAAATATATTTACAAATTATATATTATATATAGTAAATGAGCCCAATTAGCAGCAATTCCTGTACGATTTTTAAGAAATAGTTTAGAAAGGAAGGAAGATATAGACCAGAGAGAATAACTAGAGAAAGGAAGGGAGGGATGGAGGAAGGAGGAAGGAGGAAGGAAGGAAGGAAGGAAGGAAGGAAGGAAGGAAGGAAGG
>PVLD010000579.1:0-28382 GCA_004027595.1 Dinomys branickii | reverse complement strand
ATGATTTGGGGATATGTGTTACAAAAACTCTGGTGAAATTAGGCAACTCTGGAGCTTTTTCTGAAAGGCTGATAGCAGAGTCCTCTTAGCTGTGTGAATAAGGCATAAGAATACCAAAGAGCTTCATCCACAAATGGCATTTCTGAATTGATTTTCTACTAATGACAACTCTTGGCAAACCGCTCATCACTGATTAAATCTCCTCTTCTTATCAAAAACTAGTTGAAATGAAGCTAACGACCCCGAGTTGTGCTGAGGACGTTTAGGTCACATGTCCCCCGAGGTGTCAGAGGTGGTGTACCTGCACCTCCTTGGTTATCAAAAAGCTATTTACTTAGGCCTCTGCATTGCTGCTCTACACACAATGTCTTTGGCTAACGTTTGCTGGGGAGTGCATGCTCCTCCATCTAGGAGATATCTCCTCTGTGCTTTTGGAAAGGTCACTACGTGAATGCCTTGTTGTCTTGGTTACTTTTCTCTCGTTGCTGAGACAAAACACCCAACACCCAAAATGAAGAAAGGAAAGGTTCGTTTAGCTTACAGTTTGTGGAGGTTTCAGTCCATACTTGACTGATTCAGAGGCAGAGTGGCACACGGCAGAGGGCAAACTGTTGATAGCAGCAGAGCACAGCAAAAACAACCAAAGCAAAAGGGAAGAATGGCTGCAAGCAGCCTCTTCTCTTCCCTCACACTGCAAACAGCCTACCCCCACCCAGGGGGCATGTAGCTCTCACACAGTCTCCATGCCCTCTTCCACAGGCTCAGGATGTGTACAAAGCAAGCACCCTGGCTTCCTGCTGAATCACTGTAGTTAACCTTGTAAACTTCCCAATTTAACACAATAAACAACATCCCAGAAGGGTAAGGGCATGTTCTTTTTACCCCAAGATTTACAGTTGCTGAGTTATTTAGCCAAACCTCCAGACTCCCCAAGTTGACACAATGTATCAACCATAACACTTGTTCTTTCCCATCCTTCACGTCAGACCTTAAGGGCTGACTTTTTACCTTTCATCCTGACAAAAATATTACTAAAACATTAAACCATGTGTTAGCAACATAAGGATGCTCAGTCAGAACAGAAGAAGAACAAGAATGCCTTTCTTGAGGTGCCAGGTGGCTCCGTGGCCTTGGGGAAGCCTCAGTTCTCCTCAAGCCTTTGCTGACATTTCTGACCACTGTGCATGTCCAGAGATATGGCTCTTCACAAAGTACAGTTGATGGTGGGTCTTGACCAGTTTACAGCTGCCTACAGGAGCTTCCCAACAGGAGTGTGTGTGGCAGGTAGAGCTGTGCACCATAAGACAACTTATCAGCCCTTTCTGTTTCATTCTTAATCGACCATTTCCTATAGGCTCCTTTCTTTCTACAACATTTGATGAGTACAGATGGCATCTGTTGCTTATCCAACCACCTCCAAGGGTACGCAGAGGGATTAATTCAACTGGGGATTTGCCTTTCAGTGGAGTGGAGACTAAGACTTTACGTATGACAGAAACAAACCAACAGTCATCTTCAGAACAATTCTCAACCTCTCTGAACAGATGTACTGATTTCAAAGGCTTAGAGAGGCCAAATTCTGGATATGGGATCAGGGAGAAAAATCAAGGAGGGGATAATCGTACAGAAGAAGGGAGAGATGAGCCAGAAAAGTGATGAGAGGGAGAGAGAGAGAATCCTCAGATGAGAGCAGATAATTGAAAAATGGGACAAAGCTATAAAGAATTTGTAGCAAATTCAGGTGACAAATGTATGATATGATCTATTTCTGTATATAACCCACCAAATGTTAACACAGACCATTCTTCCACCTTTTTGTCATCAGATTTATATCCCCTTCCTCCAGCTGCTCTCTCCAGTGGTCTGTGTTAATGTGATGATGTCCATAGCTCAGCTGGTCCCAGTGCGTTCAGGACTCACTTTCTGCCATTGTGAAACAGACAACCAGGTCCAGAAAGAAAGGGCATAGGAGTTCCAGGTGCTCTGGATGAGCTTTGTTGTGAGTGAGCCTGCAGGGAAGTAAGGAGTGAGGGGTACTCTAGGTCTTCACTTCCCTCCCTTCATCCCGCACGCGACCCCAGCCTCTCTCCCATCTCTAGAGCTGAGAAGTTAGATTCAGAGTTACATCCCATTTCCTAGGCTGCAGCAAAATGTGTGAACTCCACATTCATGGAAGCCTCACACACACACACCCATAAATACATACAATTATGTGTCCATTAAAATAAAATAAATTAAAAATTTTGAAATTAATTTTTAAAGGACAAGGGGTGAGATGAACAACAGAAACTAGAGACAGAATGGGGGAAAGAGGAGACCGGAAGTAGAAGGACTAAAGTCACTGACTCACAGATGGGTGCACAAGGAAGGCAACTTTGAGCATTGAGTGTGCCCATCTCTAGGCACACTGTGACACACAGGCAGAGCAGATCTTAGTAGGAAGCCAGTGAAACCTTTGCAACAGATTGTGGCTCTTTCACTTCTACTTCTGAGCCCAAGGGACAAAGTTTGCAGTCGTCCTATTCCATGTATAGTGCTTGTTACAGTATTTGTTAGCATTCAACTTTTCTTCTTATATTGCAGACTTATCATGATGTATTTTTCCTCTTCCTGACTTTTCCTCCTTTTATGGTCCTTGTATGTTTGCCTGATTTTATGGGAAGCCACCTCAAATGGTTCAGGGAATGGAATGGGGTGAATAAATGTTTAACTGCTGATAAATTTTTCATGACTAAAAGCAAGAGGATAGAATAAGTGTCATTTTTTGTTGTTTCACATCATCTGGAAGACAGTAGGATCTAATATATTATATGGAACAAAAGTAAAATTTTAAATAAACCAGCCGTGAAAAGACCAGCAACACGTAGGAGTTTGCAGAAAGTAGCAATATTATATAGCCGTTATGCATGTAGGTTCTAAAGATGGAAGCACTTCCAGCATACAGTGGCATGGTGAGCCACAAAGTTGTAAGTGATACTGCAAAGGAATGAGGGGTATGCATAGTTTAATGAACTGTCAATTTCAGATATCCATTAATAAGAAAGTGATTACTCATATTATTCCTATTTGTGGAATCATATTATATTCTATTATATTCATAAATAAGAAAGCATACTTTTATTTTAACTTCAATTTATTTGATTAATTTTCAGGATAAATATGTGTTGAAATGTTTTTTGGTTTTTGGAAGGAGGAGCTTTTTTTCTTTCTTCTCTTTCCCCTGAGGACACTTTTGTGTTTAGGCTTGTTTATTTATTCGGTTTATCACTGATCGTGACACCTGGAGCCTTCTTCAGCTTGGCAAACCTGTCGTGCACTCCTGCCATTGGAAACTAAAACTTTGTTATAAACAGTAAGTAGATTCCCTGTTTCTGACTCACAAGCTTGGTCCTGCGGCCTCACTTCCATTCTGTCATCAGAGCACCAAGTGGCCTGGCACTGCCGACCGCCCCCAGCTGAGCTCAGATGATCCAGCAGTTTCCCCAAGGCCAGTTGCACATTTTTTTCTTTATAAAATGAAGAGAAAACTCATAAACAAGTAGTGACTGGTGGCGGGAGAATAAGTAGAGAAAAATCAGGGTCAAAATATATTCTGAAAAGTGTTCCACAATCAGAGCTATTCACATTCTTTTAATTCATCAGAAATCATAGGTCCTGCATCTCCAAACTCTGCCGTACAGAATGAAAGCTAAAAACGGTGCTCTATAGAAAGAAAGTCACTCAAGTGTAAGGGTCAGTAAATGTTTTGAGCCTCTTAACACTGTCTACCTTTATCATGGTTATCATCAGGATGGTGTGTTTAAATCGTCTATTCCTTTTCCACAAACAAACATTGTCTAAATTGACTTTATTTCCTGAATTTGTAGGTGCAATGATGTCTTTGTTACCAAGTTCTCTTTGTTCTGAACCTCTGCAATCTGGTGTGCGGATAAGAAAAACCTCTCTTCTTTGAGACTAGATCTGGGATGACCTGAGGGGAGAGTCAGATTTGAAGACTGTTCAGGGAAAGGAGCAGTGTGGCTTCCTGCCTGCCCTGTCAAATCCTTGCATGTTTCACACTGCTGCTAAGATCATCTTCCCAAGTCATATGCATGAGACATTGCCTTGTTTTTAAAGACTGTCAGTCCTAAACGAAATGAAAGTCTGACTCAGTTTGACCTAAATGATTTATTATGAGTCTGGCCTCTGCAGACCTCATCCTATTCTAATTATGAGAGATCAGGTAGGTCATTAATGGGTGTGATGCCTCCTCCACTGACCACGCCCCTCCTGTGCATGAGACACCTCCCCTCTGCTATGTCCAGTGTTGCTGGCTGACTCCTGTTCAGAAAGTATTTCCTGACTTCCCCAATAAAAAATGACTGTATGTGCGTGTATGTGCGTGTGCGCTTCTTTCTAGCTTGACCACCTGGCGCATGCCCAGTGGTGCGCTACGGTTAGCCCATGTAGACTCACAAGAGCTAACCCTTAGTTGAGTGAACTGCAAGAACCAGTTGTTAAAAGAAAAAAACACCCCTTAAAAGCAAATTCTAACAGGTACAACCAAATTAATAATACTAAAAGTAAGCTACTAAGTGCTCAGAATTTACAGATTCCTAATTAGTTATCATATTTTATAACTATATCAGTTTTTTTTGAAGTTGCATTTTTTCTGTTTTATCTGCATGATGGAAGTAAATGTGCTACTTTCTTTCCCTTGCTGCCACGTTGCACTGACAGCATGAAATCAGTCATGGTAAGACGACTTACAAAATGTGACAAACATCACAAAGAGGATAGCTAGTTATATTCGTAGTATAGACTTTACGAAGTAACCTAAGATATTTGTATTACTAATTTCTATTAGTTCATTGAAAGGAACGGTTAGTATGTATATATATTCCATCAATCTTACATGCCTATATTTGCTAATCTGAGCAGCTATTTTGAAAATAACAATATCAATATAATAACCATTGTTAATTTCCTATCATCTCGTTTTGAAATTCTGTTATCATTTTTTCTTGTGTTTCATTATCTTTAAAATAAAAGAATTAAACAAAATAGAACAAAAAAAGTAATTGAGCAAATGTTATCAAGTCAGATTAAAATATTTTTCAACCTGTAGCTGTTACATCATGGATAACATAAACTGATAAAGTATTCTTCCAGTATTTGTAAATTATTATCCAGTTAAGAAAATAAATTGCTTGTTACTGATCATCAGCTGAAGAGCTGATGCATCCTAATTGTTTCTCTTTCAACTTTCTTGTTAACATAGTATTTGTGGAGGACCACCTGGAGGAGCAATTGTCTCCACTTTAGCTAAACCAGGCCCTATTTCCATGTACTGATGTGTGCAGAGCTGGCTGGGACTTTTCCTTATCCTTCAGTTGGCTTTAAGCAATGCAAATTTGTCCAGCCAACGTGCTGATGTGTAGTCTTTGAAGCAAAGATGACAGGGCAGTGTTTCTTTGGGATCCCTGTAGCTCACAAATAAAACATGTGTGAGCCTGGGCAGGACTGGAATTAAACCTCAAGATAAGAGGCTATGACTTCCCAGGGCATAATAGATTGCATATCAGAGCTGAGGCACTGACCCGAAACATTACGTACCATCTCAGCTGTGCTGTGCAGATCGCTCTTTCTGCACATCCTTCTCTCTGAATACTGCAGAGGTGACTTCAGACCTCCTAACTAGCTCTGCTCACAGCACTCACGTACTTGCCACCATTCGCACAGTCACTCATCCTCAAGCTACTCTCTTCTTTACTAATTAATAAAACCTGGGTTCAGCCCTGGGTAGAGTCCTGTGTTCCAATTAGCCATCAGTGCAGCTTAACTTAGGACTTCTTGTCTCCTGATAACTACAAATATGCTTTGTGTCTTTATTCTCACCATGGGTCGCACTGGAAGTGGTAGATTGGAATTAACTCAGTAGGATTCCAATAACTCTTCCATGAGATTACACGTATAAACTTGTCAGACCGTGATGAGGACTGGAAAGGCTTCTCTATAAGTATTAACCTAGAGAAAACATCAACTGTAATTTATGGTGGAACTATATAAATTCCTCATTTGCAAACATCATTAACTGTAGTTACAAAAGTTTAGCAAAATCAAGGAAGACATTCTTTCAGGAGGAATTCCCCACATGAAATTTATAATGATGGATTTTATATTATTTTATCAGTATTTTTACATAGTGTGTTATAATTCTTTATATCAGTGATATGTATCCTGAGTACCATCTACATCATGCATTTTCCACCAGAAAGCTGGTTGTTAAATATTTACAGGCATATTGGATGGATCTATCTCTTCTAAGAACTAGTGTCCTTTTAACAATTAAGATCATATCTGAATAATTATTACATCTTCAATATCTATTTGGCGCATATTGGATACATGGTACGTTCTTGCTGATTTAAGAGGAAGATTATAATCCCAACTACTTAGGCATGCAAAGCCTCTAAAACAGAGAGGTTGTAATGTTTCGGATATTGGCCAGGGTAACTGAAGAGTCATAGAACAGAATAAGAGGGAATGTGGAGCTAAAGCATGAATGTTCCGGGACCTGCACTATAACTCCTTTATTATGGTGATTGTTTTTCCAAAGTTATCTGGCCAGAAGACAAGTATTCAGCATTGATCTGGGTGTGTACAGTAAGTATTGCCTTAAATATTTGAAATGATTTTTAGAGTCTGTAGTAACGCTGGTAACTGTAATACCCTCAAGCTTATTCTCCATGCTGCACTCTCCTGCCCCACAGATTTCTATACTAACATGTAATGAACATTGGTATTTCTATTAGAAAAAGAACTGGAAACATGTGCATGCTACAACATAGTCAATAAATACTATGTAAAATTGTAAAGTGCTCCCTAAAACATCGGAGTTTGTATTTTACATGTATCTGTCTTTTGTTTTTGTTTTTTTTTCTAAATAAAAGTACAAAAACATATTAACAAACAGACACCAATTAGCATAAAAAATAGTACAATCACAACTAATCTATAGACAAGGTGACATGGTCTCAAGAGTGGTTATTGCTTTTGGCTTAGGGTAGATAACAAAATTATTCTTGTTATCTTGGGCAGAAAGAGACTATCACAGAGCACTTGGTGCTTATGGTATCACTGAACCACAAGGAGCACATTTCCTAGGCTAGGCCTCTGGAATAGCCCCCAGAACTGAAGCCTTGTATCATTTTTCATGTGCTTGCTCTGTTTTGCTTTTATTTTGCTATTGTCCTTTTCTTTTGGTACTATGTTCTTTAAAATAAAAAAGACAAAAATAAATAAATAAATAAACAAACAAACAAATAACTGATTTACTTAAATGCCTCTTTTCTCTGCCCAGTTGGACTTAGATAGACGCTCTAAAGCCTCCCCAAATCTATAAATATCCATAGTAAGGTGATACCATGAAATGCTATACCTTTAGTCTCTGTAAGCAGCCTAAAAGAGCAGGAAAATTACCCTCTGCTTTACTTCCAAACAGCATAAATATGTACCTAACTGGCAGAGTCTAATTCACATGGAGTGTGATAGCTTCAAGAGAGAACAAGAAATGGGAATTTTAGCTTTCAAACTTCTATAAATAGGAAAACAACAGAAAGAGATGGTGTTAGATTCTGAATGTACCAGTTCTTCTCTCAGCCAGATAGCTGTGGAGACCTTGGCTACATCCATCAAATTGCACCACAGTGTAACCAACCACTGAGCCAAACAATGCTCTAAAATGATGTTTGGCGGAAATGTAATAACCAAAAGTCCCTTCACCTTAAAAAAATTATCATAGTTGAAAAAGTAGCATATATTGTTTTCTGCTTTTATTTTCATTTCACATCATGTCATAAGTCTTTCCCTTTGCTAATAAAAATTCTTCATGCACATTTGTACACTGCCTAATTTAATGACAGTCCAATAACTTTTGCAACTATTTCTTTTATGCTGCTCATGTAGATAAATGACATTTTACCCACAGTTATTAACAATGGAGTGAAGTCTGTCTTTATAAATCTTTGTCATCCTCTTCAACTACTTTGTTAGGTTAGAACCACAGCTTTCTCTTAGAAATGAACCTTATTTACTGGCTCACTGAATTTACGGTTTTTGGTTTGTTCTATAAATGAGATGAAAGTAGGTCCACATTGTTTTAGAAGTAATGAAGTCAGCAGTGGATTTTTAGGTGCTAAAATAGCACCACTTCTAAAACACCTGGGATGTTGGCAGGCATTACATAAAAGCAAAGATTGCAGTAAGCGTTGTTTCATTCTAATTGGTGTGTTTTTCTTGCAACCTTGATGTAATAAATCAACATGTTTCTTATTTAAGATGATCATTAGCAAGTGGTCCTGGCAACTGCTTGCTTATTTTCTTACAGACAATGCCTGATTCTAGCATTTTCAGTTTAAATCAGTGCTCTAAATGTATGTTGCACCACACTAAATCTTGATAGAATAAAAAACGTGGAAAATACTGTCCTTAAGCTCCAAGAGCTTCCAGTATTTAGAGGAATGTGAGAAAATTGCTTTATTGCTCTATTTTAAAACTACATTATGTTCTCTCTAAGTTTTTCTTTTAAAACTGAGTGGGAATGGAGTGTGTGAAAATGATTCCCTTTAAAATGTGCAGGCTGTGAGCTCCTCAAACTCCAGGGATACGTTTCCCATTTAAATTGGTATCTCTACTGCTTAGCTTGCAGCTTGACAAATATAGGTTGGATAACTAAATGAAGAAATAAAAAGTGAGCGCACGAATCAACTCAGATCCTGTTCTCTCTGACAGAAAATCTGTTCAGAAAATGCCAAAAGACCTACCTGGCTTAGTAATGTGTGTAACTAGCCAAGCTATATGCAATATAATAAATTTCTCTGAAGAATTTAGAATATGTTATGATCTCTTTACATTCTACATGGGGCAAGATCTTACAGCATTAACAAAACAATATTTAGAAGTTGAATTCCTTTATCTATTTGAATATAAATACAGCCACATCATTTTCAAGTGTCTGTATGTTCTCTTATCAGGAAATCTACTATTTTCTTTTAAGCCTCTACCAACACTGAATTGCTCCAAATAGCTCAAGTCATACTCTGTCCAGAATTGTTCTGACATTTATAGGGACATCAGCCTCAGAGAAATCTGACTAAAGTATTTGCTCCCTTCGTTTCTAACTGGTACACCATACTGCTGTTGAAATAATATTTGGTCTATGAAAAAAATGCCTACTGTACAGTGGTGCTTCGTTGGTCTGGATTCCTACCGGCTTGACAAAGCTCTCTCTCACTTGAGCCTGTAGATCGTTGGTGGGAAGAATTCTCCAGTGGCTCTCAACCATCCTGTGTTCCCCCTGCCATGTACACATGCCTGTGCCCAGTTATTACATTGACTCTAACGTAGGTGTCTCAGTAAAGGGATCTGCAGAAGTTTGTGAAGGTTCAAGAGATTATGTGGGTGGGGCTGGTCCACTCATATGAGCTCTCTGCGTCTGAGTGTAACAACCAGAGTTGAGGAGTTTGAAGATTAGAAGAATGAGAGATGAAACAAAAGGGAGGAGAGGGTGCAGGGCACACGTTGCAGAGAAGACATGGAGCTCCTAGAAGGTGAGTGCAGCCCCCACATAATGTTTGGGAAGAACTAGGATCCTCCCTATCACTACAAGGAAGAACGCTTATTTGGACGCAAAGCTGAATGAGGTAGGAGGTAGACAGCCACTGAGCCTGCAGAGGATAGGGACCAGCCAACACCCAGATGGCACCATTCGGATATATCCAAGAGAGAACCTAGTGTGGCAGTGCCAGGATTCTTTCTTACAGAACTGTTAGCTACTACATGCCTATTGTTTTAAAGCTAAATGTGTAGGGATTTGTTATACTGGAATAGAAAATAAAGCTCTCATATTCAAGTTTTCTTCATAGCCCAAATACTGGGCCTGAGATCTGACAGACTTCTAACATATCCCACATCCATATCTGGGACACCCACTTTTCTATAGACTTCAAGTTTTCATAAAGAGTTAGGTTCCAGCCTAGACTATTCTGCTTTCCTTATAATTTCTTAGTTTTCATTTATGAAAACAAACTTTTCTTCATATGTGGTGATAAATCCTAAAACCTGAATGTATCAGGCCAGAGCAAGCTCAAATGCAATCTTTATCTGAGTCATTTTCTACCGACTGCTGTAAATATTCATATGTGGTCCTTTGATCAGTGTGTGTGTAGAGATCTGGTATTTCCAAGGCTAGGTAAAGAAGTGTGCTTCCCAGTGGTCCCCACATTCACCTGGGATTAAGCAGGTGAATTTTCATTACCTGTAAATTATCTTGCTGACTACAAAAAAGAAGAAAAATGCGTATATGTCTACATGTACACACAAATACACATACAGTTTCTTTTTCAAAATTTGTCATAAACCAAAATCAAAACAATATAAAAACGAGTCAACGCACACTCAGAATTTTCACAAAGAGTACAAAAGTAGCAGAGCATATTCCAATAACTAAAGAATATGAGTTGAATCTTTCAAGATTCTCTCCTTTCTGTTTGTTTTTATTTTTTTTCCTTACCGGTGAAATACCTGAAAGTCTGAACACGTCCGGACACGTATGTCTATATTCGTGTGCCCTCTACAATGACTTTTGCTTTCAAAACAATTTTTTAGTGAGATAAAAGAAAGGCTGGAAGGAGAATGAGAATTATATTAAACAATGACTCCTAACAACCGAACATCAACAGGAAGGGAATCAGATGGTACCTAGAGGTTATCCCGCATCTCGTCATCACTTGAAATATGTTATCTTGTAAAAGAGAAAATAGACTTTTTCAGCTGTGCAGATTTGTTGTTTTGGCTTTATTTAAAATAAGAGAGGATTGTGTCTTTTTCATAAAAGGATTGAAAGAGTCATGGTGTGAAAACCCACCTGAAATATTATCCACTGCAACCTCAGATAATTCTATTTTAAGGAGTCACAGATCCTTTTTGAACATCTCCAGACTCCTCTAGAAGGACTTATTACTTTCAATGATGAGGAGAAATAGAACTGTCTGCATCTGAGTTTAGCAGACCCAAACTTATTTTAAAATCCAATTGTATATACATTAAAACATGTGCCTCACATATAGATTATAACCCTGAGAAGAAATGCTGAATATGATCCTTTATTTATTCTTATCATTTGTGTCGAAACGTCTCCTATAAAAAGCTTCATTTAAAAAGATAATAACTAAATCAAATGGAAGCAATGGGATTTTATCTTCTTGTATAACAAATTTGGGGAAGAATAATTCTGAAGACCACACGCTCATAACCAGGCACCACTGTCTGTCTGGTAGCTAACTGTCTATTACCAAAAATATAAAGGAAGGCACAGAGCAAGAAACAAGTACCTTTTGAAAACTGAACTAGAAAGTAAAATTCTAAGTTATGATTACCAATATAATGTATAGCCACTTATACAGTTAACTGTAAAAAAATATATACGATATACAATTAGATGTTAAACGGGGTAATAAAGAGAAATACGAGAGCCTGAAGAAATGTGCTCTGAGTACATACTAAACAGAAGACACTCCAGGGTCTATTCTTAATAGCACCCTCACTGCAGAAACATCTATCGAGACTCAAAAAAGCCTATTCCCAGCCAGCACCCTCAGAAATTGATTTACTTGATCTAGAGCATTTGTTCTTGAAGTAGGGTTTATTCTCCAGGTATACGTTAAAAATGTAGATTCTCAGGTCCTAATCTAATCAAATAATTTGGAATTTCTAAGAATGGAACCCTACAGTGACTTGAGACACATGTTCTGAAATACAGAGGTAAGTCAGACAAAGTCTTATATCACTAACATTAAAAAATGCTGAGTTAAACATTAGAAATTGGGTAAATATAAAAACTCAACAATGGGAAAATAAACAATTAAAATAGGGCACCAGATCCGAGAACAAATCACCAAAGAAGATATACAGATAACTAGTAAATATATGGGGGGAAATGTTCAACATGGTGTCCACAGAGAAACCCAAGCTAAGACAATAATAGAGTACTATTCCATACCTGTAAGAATGGCCTAAAGCCGGAACTTTGCCAAGGATTAGGAGCAATAGGAGCTCTCATTCACTGGCAGGACTGGGGTAAAACAGAAAAACATAAAGACAGGTGCCTAATAATATTTGTGCCTAACACACGCCTTCATGCCTTCACCTGAACTCTCCTGAAAAATCTTGTTCCGTGACCAGACCCAAAGAACATGTGTACTTATTGTGCAGGCAAGGCAGAATTTCTAAGGATGTGAAAAATATCAGCATTTTAAAATTCTGCTTTTAAGAAGAACTGCAGCTGGGTGTGATGATGCACACCTGTAATCTCAGCACTCAGGAGGCTCAGGCACAAGGACTGTTGTAAGTGTGAGGCCAGCCTGAGGTACATAGTGAGTTCAACACCAGCCTGAACTACATAGCAAGACCCTGTGAAAGAAAGCAAAAGGAAGGAAGGAAAGGAGAAAGCAAGCAAGCAAGCAATCAAGCAAGAAAGTGAAAGCAGAAGAGAAACTCTAGGTTTAGAACACAAAAGTTACTCCAGCTTTCTTTCCTTCCAGGAAAGGCACTCAAAAGAAAAAAGTACAAGGAGGGGGGTGGATTCCGAAAGGACTTAAAGACACAGTAAGTTCATAAATTGGGCTCTGGGCTTCCGATTTGCCTCTTTCAATTGTGCTTCCTACCATATACCTCCATCACCAAGGAAGCAGCAATACTGGGCAGCATATCTCAACTTCAAGCACAAGTAAATGATTATAACACAGCACAGCAGACAGGGGACCTGATAGACAACAGGAGCACATATCCTAGATCACCCGTGTGAAGACATGCCCAAGGCACCAAAGTTACACCCGCCCAGCTCTGAATCAAAACACTTCTCTCTTTTTCTCTGTCTTTCTCACTCTTGCTCTAGCTGCCTCACACCAACACTCTTCAGTGTTTGCTTTTATATTTGTGCTTAATAAGTGTCTTTGTGCCTGTTGCCTGAAGTGGGCTGAAAAATCTTTTTCCATGACAATGAACCTGTTCACTTATTCTGCAGGTGAGGTAGAGTTAGGGAACCTCTTCACACCCTGTCTGATGACAGGAAGAATCAAAATAGTACAGTTGCTTTGGAAGAAAGTTAATTTCTTTTTACAAAAGTAAACAATCTTCTCATAGAATCTGGGAATCTTGTTCCTTGGTATTTAGTAAATGAGTTGAACACTTATGTCCACACAAAACTTGCAGGCAATGTTTATAGAAGCTATATTCATAATTGCCAAGACTTGGAAGCAACCAGGATGTCTTTCAATACATGAATAGAAAATAAACTACGGCATATCCAAACAGCAGATTATTACCCAATGCTTAAAAGAAATGAGTTATTGAGCCACAAAAGGACAAGGAGGAAACTTAAAACACATGTTAATAAGCAGAAGAAGCCAGGCTATGATGAAGTCTACAAATTATAGTCTACAAATGTATCTATAATGATTCCATAAATGTAACATTCTGATAAAAAGCAAAACCAGTGCAAGAGCACAGTGAGAGCTTTGGTACCACTGCCCCTCCATCCACCTGAATTGGAGCCAGATCCCAGAGCCAGTCCTCCTTCCGTTTTCCTAAGAGAAGCAGAAACAAGAATAACAAATATCCAGAAGTCTGCAATGCACCAGGCCAGAGCACATGTGTGTTAGATTCTATGATGTGATCTACACTAATCTTCACTCCTCTCTAGCTCCATCAATGGTACATATGTGGGTTCATGTGTCATGCATGAAATTAAAACAGCGAATTATGGGAAAGTCTTTGAGATGACTGGCATCCTTCAATCATTTCTATCAATCATATCCAGAAAGATCCAATGAGAGACACACTGAGGGGGGTACACATCTAAACCCAAAGCCTCCTTTCTGAGTTCATGCCAGCCTTTTTGTTTCTGCTGGCGTAGACTCCCATTCCCTGAGCATGCCCTCCCCATTAACTTTGATGAATGTCACTGCTTTTTCTATTACCATCCAGTACAGACTTGTAAAATACCTTGGCCAACGTGCACAAGAAGATGGAATCTATCTCTTGAGCCTATAACATATTCTATCAGAACTGTGGGTACTAAGAAGATCAGTCGTTGCTGGGAGTTCATGGGGACAACTATTGAGTAGGTACAGCATGGAGAACTTTTAGAGAAATGAAACAGCCGTGTGTGGTGCTATAATGGTGGATGCATGTCATTGTGCATTTGTCCAAAAACATAGAAGGTACAACACCAGTGTATTAGTTAACCCTAATATAAACAAGGGGCTTTGTGTGATAACAATATGTAAATGGAGGTTCACTGTAATAAGTACACTGTCCTGGTATGGTAGTGTATGTTCCAATGGGAGAGTTAGGGGTGAAGGAAGAAATGATACGAGAACCCACCTTGCTCCCTGTGCAATTTTGCTTTGAACCAATGTCTACTCTGAGCAATAAATTCTACTACAAATTGGATAATATTAAAAGATAAATTCCAAAACCTCAAGTTGTGTGTTCCTGTTACAGATATAAAATGAACATTTGCCAAAGATTTTGTTAAGCTAATGAATTGGTAAAGGAGCTGGGAAAAAAATGTCTTCCCAAGCTCAAAGGAGACTCTCAGGACCAAATAAATAAGGCCCCCGGATATACTGAGATCACCTTGCCTAATAGGGACAGCACTGGCTGCCTATACTATGGGCTAGGAATATCCATAGAGCATTCATTGGAGGGAAGTCATTTGCAGGTTTGCAAAAAGTGAGCGTATGCATTTTTATCCATTTTCTCCAAAATTAACTCTACACAGTTATATAATAACTTAAAGGCAATGAAACATACAAACCATACAGAATCAGACATTTCATTGGATTATTTTCTAAATAACTCATATCTTCTCCATGGAAAAAGCCTGATAATTGTTGGTCCCTTTTGAAGTCATTCACAATTGTTAGAGTTGAATGTGTATGAAGAAAAAAAAAAAAAAAAGAATATGTATGGAAGAAGGTATAAGGCAAAGCATGGCACAGCGAGAACATGGCCAGTAGAGATGTTAAGGAGGTGAGAGCTCTGAGCGAGACCAGTGGAACTGACATGTGAACTTGAGCAAAGGGCATTTGCCTTTTGTCAAAGGGTCTTAAATGTCATGCTGATGATTTGTTCCTCTTATCATGTTAATGGAAAGTTACTGGAGGTTTCTGGAAAAAAAAAGATGGGGTATGATTAATGCAGTGCTTTAGGGATATTAACTCAAACCAACCTGCAGAATGGATAAAATACAGAAATGATTAGAAAGACTAGATACGAACTGGTAAAATAACCCATGATTGAGGTAAAATTTGAAATTTTATTAGCCAGAGATTTCCTCTCTGAAAATTTCTTTGGAGACAAGCAGCTATTCCAAATCCATCTTACTCTACAAAATTCACAAAGCCGGTATTGCTTTATCTCTCGTGGCCTTGCTCTACAGTAATATGTTGAAAATAGAGACCCATTTTTCTTCCCAGACAGGGTGGATAGTTATCTGGAGTGAAAAGTTTCATTCTCCAGCATTTTTCATTGAAACTATCGCCTGATAATTACACTGAATAGAAAGTAACCATTAATCACATCTTTAATATATCAATTCATCACTGTCTACCTTGTGTGAAACAGAATTAAAATTAATCAGTCAAACTGAACCCCATCACAAATGAGTGACTGAGAAAGGATGGCGAGGAGAAGGAAGCCCTTTGCAAGGGAAAAAATCCATTTGCTTCTGCCAGCAGGACAGAGACCTAAATTATAGCACTATTTTCTGCCCTCATAGGACGTGATTTTAATCTACTCCTTTACCCACTTTGAACAACTTCAAGTGTGGTAGAAACATAAAGCTCTTGAATGTTCCCTGCCCACAGGGAGGAGAAAGAAGTCAGTTTTCTCACTGTTCTTTCATGGCATACATAAGGCTGATAGTGAGAGACTTTCAAAGAACAAGCTCACTTTTCAAGATGCAACTTCTACCTGTGTTCTTTATCATTCCTATTTCTCAACTGATGGTATTACTTTGCCAAGATGACTCATTTATAGGCCACTCTTAACAAAGCTGCAAGGAAAAGGCATTTCTGGTGGTCAGGCTTGGATGTAGAGTTTGACACTAAAACGTCCTGAACCAGTAAGGTGAATGGAAAACCATTCATGGGTTAGTTATTCTCTGAATCTCTAACCTGGGCCATTAACAGGTACCTCTCTCATAATCCCACCTTGATGACAATCCCCAAGCAAAGTACCCAGGCCTTCCATTCACTGTGTTAAGTCACTTTCCAAATATAGCAGCTGCTATAAGCAATTTTGTTGGTTATAGATTATAAATTTGCCCAGAAACGTTGGGGAGAGAGATTCTTTCAGAACTAAAAAATCTCAGCATGCTTATTTTAGGTCTCCCAGTAGAGTTTAAAGCCTTCATTGTGTTTTACGTGGGGAGAACAGATTTGGCATTTTTGAGCAATACACCTCAAGAGTTTTAGTGACAACCAGTATAGTACATTACTTCCTCTCTCTATATAAAATAAAAGGAAGTAGAATTTGTTGGAGTCAAGGCTGAGAAGAATCAAGGCAGCCGTTGGGGCTGAGCTGTTATCTTCCACCCCCAGCCCAAGTGTGCAAATCAGTGCCTCTTCAAAACTGCAAAATACTGTACATTAGATACCTGCTGCTCATTGATCAAACAATAGCATTAAATTCAGTAAGTACTGAAATTCCCAAAGAGCTTCATCTCTCTGTAATTCTTAACACAGGACAAGATGGATACTTAGTAAATTGTGGAAGAATGAACTAACTCAAAGAGTACTGCAAGTATTCAGTGCAAAGTGGTCAGATATGAGAGGAATGAAGAGGGTAAGGTAAAGATCAAGGAAAGAATATCTACGTTAGATAGTGTTTTCATTTTTACATACATTATAAAAGTGCATTAACTATTTGAGTCCTGAATTAAATGCATAAATTCAGAAAAATGCTTTATTTTTTTCTATTGCCATTTTCTGTGGAAAAATTAATTAAATAAAAAAGCATCAATATGTACAAGCCTGGGAGCAGGCAATAGCAGGAAAATTTATACTTAGTAGCAAAGAAAGATTCAAAAGTCATGTTAGGTACCAGCCAAACCTGAACGAAACATCTAGGATGCTGTCTCAAGTTCTAATTGATCAAACTGTTGAACAGATTTGTAAACAGTTCACTGAATGTGCTGACAACTTAAGTTCCCTTTCATTGGTGAGCTAAGTTTAGATACAGTTAGCTATTAGAACTACCCAATGCCAGGTCTCTACTTTGCATTTAAATGAAAGTTGGGAAAGATATTTTACAACGAGCAAGAGAAAATAAAGAAAAATAAGTGAAAGAACTCAGTTCCCTAAAAGGAAATAGATATTGATGCTACTAATCTAGAATATAGCTGAAATAAAAAGAAATGGACCAGAAAAGTGTGAAGTGCTCATTGTAATAATAAAAATAAGCTACCTATATAAATAAAGACATGGTAATGGTAATAAAACTAATGCCTTAATTTGAATGCCACACAGCTTGCAAAGTGCTGTCACATATGGTATCTCATTTGATTCTCAGAGGTTATTATAAAATTGTATGTGTGCATTTTATACATAGACATCAGCAATGTTGGTATGAGATAACTTACTGCTTATCATAGTTCTTATCAACAGTAGTCTCACTGTCCATTGTTTTTGTATAACTTGTACATTATATCATGTGTTTGTGTTCAGCCCTAACAACCAATTCTTCTTACAGTTTACAGACACACCATATTTACAGGTTGCTGTTATAGGTTGAATTGTACACTTAAAAATCTACTGAACAAAATCCAAACTCCTATTGTCTTAGTGTATGATTTTATTTGGCTTTATGTTTGCTCATTTGTTATTTACAAGAGAAACAAGCAAGTGGGTCTTATTCCAGGATGATAGTGTCCTTGTGAACATGAGAAAGAAATGTGGACAAAGTAATAATGTGTACACGAGGAACAGCATGAGAACATGCAGACAAAGATCACGGAGATGCTTCTGCTGTGGATAGTCACGAAACTATCAGAAGCCCAGGGAGAGGCATGTGATATTCTTTCTCATGGTCCTCTGAAGAAACTACACCTGCTAACAATTTTAACCTTAAACTTCTAGCCTAGGAACTGTAAGAAAATAATTTCTTTTCACTCAGACTTTGGTACTTGTTACAGAAACTCCAGAATATTAACCTAGTTGCTGTCATGCCAATTACTTTAAAATGAAGAGAGCATGTCTAAAAGTATGTGGTCCTAAGTATTCATAAACTATGTGAAAGTTTCTCTCCTAATTCACCATCAAGTAGTAAGAGCTTTGACATCCTCAGGATGCCTCTATTTTTGATTGCTTATTTTCCTTTAGGTTTTTATTTTTTATACATGTTTGCATTATTTAGTGATTACATTCTTTGTGGGGAGTTGGTACATATGTATAATATATCATAATTATCTCCTTTCCCACCCCTTTTCTGTATATTCCTGGATTGTGATAACATTTTCAAAATTTTTATTTTAACACAATATAAGTAGATATTATGAAAGAGAATACAAAGAAACTCATTTTTATAGAAAACAATTTCATAACAATATGATTAGAGAATAACTGTGGTTAATATTCACTATATCATTATCTTAAAAGAATGGTCCAATGTTAGTCAGAGGACATCCTGGTTATTCTTAATGGAAGCACAGTACTCAAGTAGTAGAGGTATGTGAAATCAACAACTCACCTCCCATTTCAGTCCACAGGTATGGTTGAAGTCTTCACAGTGTTCTCGACAGGAAAATCTACTGCCCAGGGGACACACTGTATGATAAGTTGGCTGCCTTGATTAGCAACTAGTATAACTGGACAAGTTACTCAGCTAGCTTATATAATGAGGATGATAAAATCTACCTCACAAACTTGATTTAAGGCATAAAGAAGATGACACCCACCGTTATTTCCAGACTTTTTTTCCCCTTGTTTAGCATTGAAAGCTGATCCTCAGGAGGGGAAGAAAATACATACATCCACATTTCTGCAGCCCCAGAAATTTCATACTTAGATCATGGCTCTTCTGTCTTCTTTTAGTGACAGATGACAAGATAACATATATTTCTGCCTGTGTACTTTACCTTCTGATTTCTCTGCACCATATCAATCCCCTCAGCCTTGCCTTACTGATTCCTTCTTGTCTAAAGCAAGTGAACTTTCTTTATTCACCTGTTTTTGGAGATAGCACTTTTCCCTACTCCTTGGTGGCTCCAGAATTTCTAAATAAGGGGGTGTAGGGACACTTTTTGTTGGAAAGGCTTCCAAAGGACATACCTTGAGTTTGCAATTTCAAAGCAAGTGATGAATTTTGTTTCAGTATTGAATTCTTTGGGGTAGTCTGAGATGTCTTGTGTTGCATGGCTATGCTAATGAGCTAGATACTAGAGGTGTCTTATGGAGAATGGATATGCTCATGAACTCATGCATGATACCGGTGTTCCACTGACTGTTGTTCTGTCACTGTCAATCTTTTCTCCACCCAGCTCTGTCCTGCTCTTTGCCCCAGCAGGTGACCTCTATAGACCCTTTATCCTAGCTCTCCTGTTCCCCTGGCAGGAGCTCACAGGGTTGGGCAGAGAGAGACAACGATATTGACTCAGCCAGGCTCCAGGCTCCCTTTGTGCCACACAGTGGTTTGGGCAGAGGCTCTGCTCCTCTAGGACTGTAGCTCCTTCCCGGCAACCCTGCTAATGCTTGCTCCCACCAATTCCAGGAACACCATTCCACCCCTGCCCCTTCTAGATCAGGTAGTGGCATACACTCTGTCTTGGTGTCTTTTCCCTCACTACTGAGACAAAATACTCAATACCCAAAATTAAGGAAGGAATGCTATATTTAGCTCACAGTATGTGGAGGTTTCAGTCCATGATCAGCTGGCTCCGAGGCTGGGCGGTACGGCTGAGGAGCAACACTTCAAGTCAGCACAAGACAGCAAATGCAGCAAGAGCAAAAGCGGGGAGGAGCAGCCCTCTTTTCCCTCCTCATGTCCTATGTGGGCTGTCGGCCCACCCCCACACCATTTCTGTGCCCTCCTCTTCCACAAGCTGAGGATATTCACAAAGTAAGGACCTGGATCCCTGACGAATCACTTTAAAGTTTAAAGTTGAACTTTTAAACTTCTCAAATTGACACAGTGAACAACATCCTAGAGCATCAAGGGCAGGCCTTTTTCACTCCAGGATGCAGATGGGCTGAGTTACTTAGTTAAGCTTCTAGACCCCTCAGATTGACACAATGTATCTACCACAGCACACTCCATCCTGTGGTCCCTTGTTACACAGGGGGTTTCTCACACCTGCTGGTCCCTACATATTTCTTTGTCCTCTACCCTTCCCACAGCTCTGCAGGTAGACCATTCAGTAAAACTCTTAAACCCCACTGAGTGTGCTATTTCTTCACTGTTAAAATTTCACTATGCCACATGTAGCCCCCACAACTAGATACTGGCACTGAAATTTCTCTTCTCTTTAGAACATTGTACGGGAAGTAACCAATAGTTGGTTGATACAAAAATTCCTATTTCATCCTAGTTATTCTATTAAGTGAACCGTTTCAGTGATGCCTTTGATATCATAACCACCAGTTCATCTCTTACTGTAGTACCGTGTGTCTCTGATATTCCTCTTTTCCACTTTCCTCCCTTCATCTTCAAGCTCATTTTCTGGAGTTCTTCCAGCTCAGTGGAAGGAGAGACAAAAGTCAGCTAGCCGGCCAGGCTCGGGATCAGATGTCCAGCAGGTATGCGTGCGCTTATGGACATGGATGCTCTGAACTAAGCATCAATCTTCCATCCTCAGAGGACAAAAACCTACACATTTCTGGTTAGAACAAAACTAGCACAAGAACCAGCAGAGAGTAGTACATTAATATTTGTTAGCACTTTTCTTTAGCTCCAACAAATATAGTTTCTTTCTTAAATTATGTGTTAATTTATATAAGGTATAATTTTCACCTAATATAATGTGCAAAGAGAAAACATTTCTACATTAATCCTCTGTGACAGGTGAAAGGGGTAGAGACTCCCCCTCTAATTCTCATTTACACTCTTTCATTAAAGGTGAAGCACTAAAACATTACTTCCGTAGAACAGGTATCCAGAGCGTGTCCAAAGTGGCCTCCATTCAGAAGCTAACACCCTTTTCCTCTTGGTTTTCTTATTGTTCAATGGTAGTCATGAAGAGGACCCCCAGAAACTGAGCCACATATATTTTACCAGGTCAGGAAGCTGGCTCTGAAGAACCTCCACTCAGCCTTCCTTCTAATGCCAGCCAGCAGTTTGCTTTATTTGCCCTCTGTGTTTTTATTTTTGTTGCTTCTTTCTTTACCTTTTATTTATTTTCCTTTTCAATTACTTATTAATAATTCTCACCTGTAAAACTTCTACTTTCCAACTCTAATATAATTTAATTTACCACCAGCTCCTCTTTTTTCAAACAAATGTTGACAAGTCTAATGCTAGTGTTGGAGTATGATTTTTCTTCTTTTATCCTGAGGCCTTTCCTCTCCCTGTTATTGACGTTAGATGTCATTGGAGGCATGACAACTAGGTTTAGTCTGTGGGTACTGTTTCTTGTCTTTTTTAAAATCTCTGTCACCTGCCATTGTTCTTATTAAGAGAAGCTATTACCCACCTATGCCCTGCCCAGTAGACTCATGGAGCTCATGAGTAGACTCATAGGTTGCTGACCTGCATGTTTTCCTGCAAAAGTATAAGGAAAAAACATGCACTCACTCACAAAAAGCCGGGTGAGCCATGTAGAGCCTAGATTGCTTTCACATCTGGAAAACGTTGATAAGCAACGTTTCTGTTGTGGTGGTGGGAATTTGAATGTTGCTCTTATCTATGAAGACTGTTTTTCTTTTTCTTTTCTTTTTCTTTTTTTTTTTTTTTTTGGGCGGTACCAGAGATTGAACTCAGGACCTTCACACTTGCCAAGCAGGCATGTATTCCACTGAGCTATATCCCTGACCCTATTTTTCAATTTGAGAAATGTTTAAAGCAAATGTAGCAGGTGCTAAGAGGACAAGGATCCTGGGTGTCCGTCAGATGCTGCTGTACTTTCTTTCTTTGAAACACTGTAAATCAACCCTCTTTTCTCACCTCAAATCCCCAAGTCTCAACAAACATGGTCCCACATGGGTTTCTCATTGTAGCAAACAAAATTCTATTAAGTGGATCATTTGATCCTTTTTTGTGCGATAATAAATGGTCTGTGGGGGAGTGATGGGTGTGTTAGTGGGGGGTGCTCACCCTTACCTTTCCTTTTACCCTTCCTGTATTTTCTTCCATAGGAGCTTGAGAGGGAGCTTTGACTAGGGGGAAGGACAGTCTCAGTCTTTTCCAGCTTAGATTATTAGATGTGAGTTTACAATCTGGCTCTGTCTATGCAAGGCACTGGGACTCTATAGAATAATAGGTTCTGACCCTTCCAACAGGCACTTCTGTCCGCTGCTCCAAAATGCTCTAAACCTTGCGTTTTCTTCCCCTTCTGTGCATCAAACACTGTGTCTCTGGTCCACTTGGAATAAAATGTCACACTTCCGTCAGCAGTTTACTTCTTCTACCATTTCATCTCATTAATCATGATTCCTTTCCACTGCTGCACAACCACATGTAATAGTCATTTTGTGATGCTTTGGTCCTCTGAAAAATGAAGATTTCCCAGCAAAGGCTCATCTATTTTCAGCCACTTTGTTTTAAGCTATGTTTTCTTTGTTCCAGGCTCTTGAAACAAGCCCTGCATTTGCTTCTTAGTTACCACTAGGTCCTCACTTCCCTCCCTCTCATTGTTGACACTCTCAAACAATAGATCAGTCCAGAGTTATCCCTGCACCCCTTCCCTCTGGTGGCCCTGGGAAGTGGTCTAACAAGACCGAGGGGGTTGTCTTGGCTGCCATCACAGACCATCACTTGATTTAAACTTGACCTCTTCTTTATTTTTTCCCCACTTCCTTAATTCCTGAAACAGAAATTCACTCACTCTTTATATTTTATTGTTTCAATTTTGGTGTTTTCAGCTTGTCTCTAAATGTCCCAGAATGGTAAAATAGAAAAGCACAGGCTTTGACTCTAATGGAAAAGATATTAATCTCACTCAACCACTAAATCTCAATTTTTTCATCTTTAACAAGAGATAACATCTTCCTCATGGACCAGTTTTGAGGAATGTGACATCCTAAAACCTATCGCAATGCCTGGCACATCATGGTCTCTCCACAAATCTAAGTTTTCTTCTCCCTTCCCCTTCATTAACCTTAAATCTCTGGAAAGATTTATCATTTGCTGTAAGTTTGTTCCCTTCCCTGGAAGCTACAGAACGGCTCTAATGTAGCACTTGTCATGAGAGTGGGAAAGATTAAATAGGGTACTAGAGATTGACCTCTTTTGGTCATTTTTCTTACATTTCTAAACTTTTCATGATCTAATAGGAATTTATTTATCCTCTTCATGTCACTACAAACTTTTTGAGGTTTTGAGGATTTATTTTTGGTTATTATTTTAAAATGAGAGATAAGATTTTTACTTCTACTTAAGTGGTTTTCCTCCCTAGAGGCCAAATTCATCACTTTACTGGCCCACTTCATACTCTCATGGATTTTTTTCCGATTGTCTGCATGTACATCTAAACTGGCACTGTGATCTCCACGTGATTAGATCTATTTGAAACTCTGAACCTTAGAGCCGTGACTGAATTTCTCCTAACTCTATTACCTTTTAAAAGTTGTATTAGTTACAATGGATCATGTTTCTTTTAGAAATGAGAAAGGACCTTTACCCTTTGATGACATTTATCCTCTTCTGTGTGTATGAGTGGCTGGGAGTGATCATCTACTAATATGATATGTGTCATATATAATACATACATATACATTATTTTCATACTATGCTTCATAAAACCCTTAAAGAATTGAATTACTCTGACATGCAGTGGGAAACTTACTGCATACCAAAATAATTTAATTCATTAAGAATGAGGATTAATAAAAAATTTTACTTTTTTATAGAAAAGTAACCACTTTGGGGCATGGTGGCACATGCCTGTAATCCTAGCACCCCGGAAACAAGAGAATCACCATGATCTGAGGCCAGCCTGGGCTAGAAGGCAAGTGCAAGGCCAACCTGAGTTACATAATGAGACCTATCTCAAAAAAGAATAAATAATGAAATAAAAGAAATATCACTTACTAAACTCTGCTTCCACCCATCAGTCCTGCTGTATCCTGAAACTCCATGAAGTGGAGGAAATGGGAAGGGGAAAATAGGAAGGAATTCCAGGTAGGGCTGAGATTACACAGTAACCAAAATCCTAATTATCTAAGCAGCATTCAGCTAGAAGTCACTTTTGATGGACACAAATATGGTCTAGCAGGTGGATCCCTCCCTATAAGAGGTGTCAGAAATACCAATTTAGGGTTGAATGGGACAAATCTAATTCCTCCTGTCCATGAAAACCTTTCATATAGTTCTATATCCCATCCCAGCTTGCTTTTCTATTTCATGCCAAGTACCTCTAATCCCTTTGTCTACTGTTCATGTCATGATTTCAGGTTTCCTCATCAATATTCTTCCTGTAGATGCACTGCCAGCCTCCTTATATAGAGTCTCTTGTTCTGATCCTTCCAGTCATATTTGACCATCAGGTTGGACAGCTTCTAGACATTTTGACTGGATTTCAGAATCCCACACTGATGCTGAAGTTTAGAATCTTTGCCCATTTACCTTTGAGAGAGACATAAAACCCAGGATATACCTCAAGTTTTGTGGCTTTGGATCCACATTTTATGCTTTTGAGTGGGTGACAGGAAAATGATTTACTAGCATATAGGAAGTCTTTGGAGATGAACCTGATGTCTTGCAGATCTCTTGAATCATTTCAGAGACATGTTTTTAAAACATATTACCTGGCCTTGGTGAGGACAGAAGGTAAGAGAGGCGGGTGGTGGGTGTAAAGAAAAGGAAGCTAACTTCCTGTCCTGAGAATCTCAGCATATGTCATGCACTTTAACCAAAGAAATGTGACTATTACTCTTCCTATTGTGGTCAACTGTATCGTTCTCGCTCCTGCCTTCTACGTGATGGATGACTGAGGGACTGATTAATTGATAAATGATACACAGGTAATAGATAGAAGAGAGAAAATTGATATATAATAGATACAAGAGAGACCAGGGGTTGATAGCGATGTAATTGATTGATCAGTAGAAAATAATTGCTAGATAGAAAATTAAAAGCTGATAGATGATAGATTGATAGCTATAAATGTGTATACAATTAATCACTGTGATTCTAGGTTTTCTTGATTTTTTTTCCCCTTTGCCAGTTTGTTTTCTGTTGTTTTCCTCCTTTGCAGGGCTTCTGCTATTTCTGAGTTCTTTATCTTGCCATTCAGTTTCTCTTTTCCATTTCAGGTTGTAGCTTAAAAATGGCCAACATCTTTAATGGGCAGCACAGTACACTGTAACACACAGTACAATCCAGAATAGACTTTCCCGGAGGACAATAATGATTTGATGAGTCTCACTGTGGGGTGAGGTCAGGAAAAATGTGAGGTAACTTAAGTTTTAGCAAATAAGAGTCAGGTCCTTGCTGTTGTCTTAAAAATAGCTCCCACTTGGGATATATTTTAATGCTAAGTTAAAAGCACATTTGCTTGTACAGAGCAGCTCTTACAGGGCTGAAAATGCTGAGGCTGCGGAGAGCGAAGTGGGGAGTGTTTATTTGTAACCTGCCCCTACTCCAGATTTCCCTCGGGGAAGGACTGAGCAGCAATTTAAGCCCAAATGTACAGCAAATAGGAAAAAATAGGCACTTTTTTTCCCCACTCTTGCAAGATCTGTCTCTTACCACATCCTCATATGGATAACAAGTGAAAACCCAAATCTGCACTTTCATCTTCAGGAACCCTGAAAGACTTTCTCAGTGTTAAAGTCAATGAGGCCTCTGTCTCTTAATTATTCTGTCTCTCTGCTGAAATACACTTCATATCCAGGTCTATTAGCATATAAGATGAGAAAAAGTAGTTAAGTGTCACATTCTTAAAAAGCTACATTGTTGTGCTTGTTTCAGGTTTTAAGAAATATAAAATATATTCTCTGATCTTTACATTAAAAACACATAAATTCTATTTGTATGTCAAGTGACAATAAGTGTCACAAATATGTTCTGGCTCATTGCAAAGGTAAGAAATAGGCTGGGATGGAGATAAAGACAAAATACCTGGGTACAGGCAAAAGGCAAAAGTCAGAAGAAAGAGAAAAAAGGTGGAGGAAAGAACAGAAGACACACAGCAAGCGCAAGGAGCCCTTCTTTATCTCACTGCAAAGAACGCTGGCCTCAGAACTCACTTTGAGGATATCACCTAAGCAATCGGAATTAGGGAAGTTGCTATGAAATTGCAGGTGGTCACTTTGCTCATTGTCCTTATTGCCCTTGAGGAGTCCAGCAGGTGGAATCTGAGCACAGGGCACTGGGAGCTACTACTGGGAAGGGTGTGGCAGGATGAAGAAGCCGGGAGTGGCCTGGTGCCAACAACTGTTGTGTTGATTGTGATAATGGCAGGGATGATTCCTGCATGCTCCAAACATGGCATTCTCTTGTACAGCTCTCCCGAGCTTTACGCAGACACAGGCACGCTCACAGCCGGTGGGGAAGACCCCTAATCAGTTCAGTGGGGCAGCCCAGCACAGAGGCTATAAATTCAAGTTCTGAATTTAATCTACCTGGGCTCAATTTCTAGACTGCATCATTTACTAGCTAGGAAATTTTGCACGCTTGTTAAAAAATTTGCTGCCTTAAATATAAGAAATTACCAGAGACACATGGGTTTAAGAAGAGTCTTGTGTATTATTTTACGTTCTGGAACCTGTAAGAGACAACCATTTTCTCTCCTTTTCCAGCTTCACTCACTTATCATGGCTCAGGGCCTCTTGCTCCCTCTTGGAAACTAGAAATGCAGCATCTCTCCTCCTCTCCGACCTCTTGCCTGCCTCTTACCTATAATTAGGATTAGAACAGGTAGATTTGGGTAATTGGAAATAATCTGCACATCTCAAGGTCCTTATTTTTTGTCTTTTTAAAGATTTGTTGGGTAACGTGAAGATCAGCACAAGGGCGTGTGTCTTGGTTACTTTTCTCTCGTTGCTGAGACAAAACACCCAACACCCAAAATGAAGAAAGGAAAGGTTTGTTTAGCTTACAGTTTGTGGAGGTTTCAGTTCATACTTGGCTGGTTCAGAGGCAGAGTGGCACATGGCAGAGGGCAAACTGTTGATAGCAGCAGAGCACAGCAAAAACAACCAGAGCAAAAGGGAGGAATGGGGCAAGCAGCCTCTTCTCTTCCCCCACACTGTAACAACCTACCTCCACCCAGGGGGCATGTAGCTCTGACACAGTCTCCATGCCCTCCTCTTCCACAGGCTCAGGATGTGCACAAAGTAAGCACCCTAGCTTGCTGCTGAGTCACTCAGTCAAACTTCCAGACTCCCCAAGTTGACACAATGTATCAACCATAATAGCCTGTTTCTGAGATCATTGTTTTGTGTGGAACAGTGGATAAAGCAGGGGGAACAGTACCTACTCGTAAGTGTGTTTATGTGAGAGTGAAAACCCTGAGAATAGCTCTTGTTCCTTGAAGGTTCTTAGCTTTAAACTCCCTCTGATGGGACCGGCTGTGGGCATGTAGGCGAGGGAAGGAGAAGGTCAGCGGAGCTGTGATAACTCTGAGCTTCTCTTCATCCCAGGCTGGTTTTGCAATGAATCTCAGCTCTGCATTAGGGAAATCAATCATCACATATTTTATATTTCTGAGTATAAAGATGATGCTGCCATGATAAATAAAGGGCAGAATTTTGGAATTTGGGTGGATCTCAGTCTTCATTTTTGTTTTGTCAGTTTTTTTATGTTTAAAATAAAATAATGGAGAAATATATCCTAAGTTTTTAAATATTTATAGGTAGGTCTTGCCTCATATCAAAGCGTGGCGGGGAGAGAAGGGGAGGGGAGGGGAGGGAAGGGGAGAGCAGGGGGGAGGGAGAGAGTCCAAGAAGATATAATTTAATCAGAACTAGGAAAAAGGAAACTTACATGACGTGTATGTGAAGTGCATACACTGGGGTTTCTATCTCAACTCCCTGCTTTACGTCTTTCTCCTTAGCATTTATTACTAGTCAGCATACCACCCATCTTCCTCATGTATCTTACTTGCACTCCTCCCCCAGTACCAGACAGTCAGGATTTTATTTTTGTCATTGCACTATTGCCGGGAACCAAAGTAGCACCTGGAC